>NJDC01010169.1:20451-39558 GCA_002245475.1 Calephelis virginiensis
GCTACTGCTATGTGGTAAGTTATTGATTTATACATTTATGAAAGTGGGGTGATATCTACGTAATTGAATATGTTTGCTGCATGTCATGGATTTATTCCTTTTATTATATTAAACACGAGTGGGAGAACCATTAATTTTTTTTATTCGCTATTTCCATATTTGTCCAAGTCCACTGTAGAATAGACCATCTGCCTTCCTAACTGAAAAATATATCTACCTGTTTCGGAGTTAAACTAATTTTTATAATGAAAGTGGAAAAGTAAGGCAGATTCTGTTAGCACAAGTTGTTCTCTTTCGTTTTTTGAATACGATGAAAAATATCATTTTCTCTTTTTGTTTTAGTTCACCACATATCTTCGAATATTAATTTTGAGATTGATGAAACTAGCTCACAACAACAAAGTCAAGTTTTTTGCTGACATGATGAGTATCTTGTAGTACAAAATGTTAAAGAGCCATTGGTTACTAACTAAACCTATTTTGTGTGCATGATATCTTCTTTGAATAAAAAAGAGATATCAACTTGTGTCATTTTTAATTAACGTTTTCAGAGAAATAATTAAAAGTCCCTAGAAATGTCATGTATAAACTAATCTGACAGCACTACACGCACATTCATACATATCGTCACTCCATGTCCCTTATGGGGTAGGCAGAGATTATTATTGAAGTCCAAAAATCACAATTCTTACAGACCTGCCTGGCTTGCTCGACACTCATTACCTTTTTCATTTAAACACTCCTATTTCGGAGACTCTTGAAACACCCTTGGACCAAGCGATTTGATCCTGGAATATCAACCTAGGTCTCCCCGAGTACTTACATCTATCCATATTCGCATCGTATATCTGCTTTGTCAATCTTTCCACATGGGCAATCCACTTGGTCGATACTTGTCAATCGACTCTTTCTGATACTATCATTGAAAGAAAATAGAGATCACAAAGTTCAATTAGTGCACAACCAAATGACTTAAAGTTTTTGTTCCAATTGGTACTTATCAAAAAACCAGACTTTGTTGTTCTAAACTAGTTTCGTCGTCATCGGCAAGACTGAGGCTAAGAGTAGATTGCCATTACACATGGTAGATAAGTTATAGCTGCAATTTACAAATTGTGTTTTTCTTAAATTTGCAGATGTCGGATTTTTAACTCTGAACAGATACATATTACTGGATCCGATACTGCTGTTTTTTATGAGTTGTTCCATTTATGGCGCATTTAAGGTAAATTAGAAGCTTGTTGTTTGTTTGGTAAAAAAATAACTACCTAGCTATACATAATTAATAATATCTATTTCTCCTCAGGTTAAAACCCTAACTGATGCTGGTTTACCACCATTTTGTGCCAGAATTATATTATGGCAAATTTTCTTAGGTGGATCCCTTGCTTGTACAATATCAGTCAAATTTGTCGGTCTTTTTACTGTGCTCTTTGCTGGTCTACGCACTATTGCTGACTTATGGAATGTTCTAGGTGATTTATCGAAACCAGTTGTAAGTACTTATTTTCTTGTAGTACGGTTTATTAACAAAATTAGGCACATAAGAGATCCATAAATGTGAACACGAGAAAAGCATCTAAAAGTACCTTCATAGAATTTTTTTTTAATTTTTTTGTAATATTTTTATTTTTTCTAAGCACTAGCTGTTTAAATGATTTCTTTTCAGTTTTTGACGATTCAACTTCTCAAACGTTATTATAAATTTATAACCACCAACAAGTCCAACAAAAACAGTCTTCTAATCTATTTTTTGACTACCATTACCGTTCTAAGTGTTTTCGTTCAAAAATATTAAAAATATATTTTGAAAAAAATATCAGAAGTAAAGCATCCTTGCTATGCCAAAACCTTCTCTAGTCATAATAACTAGTAATAAAAATGTTTTCATAATACGAGTACGTTTTATGTTAAGGTAGTGTGCTAAACTTTTTTGGTAACAAAGAACTGCTTTTTTTGGATGTCCAGAATTGGAGCGTTCGGACTTGGACCTTTGCTTGGACCGACATGTGTTAGATAGAATTTCATTATCTAAATCATGTAATTTCAATTCTTGAGAGAAAATCATTGTTACAGATGTAATTCACATTTTATAGTATCCATAACTTTCAACTCTCTTGAAATTTTATAATTAAAACACCCTAAAAGCCCAAGAACTCTCAAAACCCGCACCTGCGGCGACCGCGGAACTGCGGTTTTATTTCAAAACTCACGGTACCGGTATTTTTTGCGATCTCGCAGCCGCCGCGGTTGTAATCTCGCAAACCAGCACGATTCTGCCGTGCGAACCGCAAACAACCGTGGGCGCTGCGGGAGTGTAAAATGCGTCGTGAGTTCTTAGGCTAAGAGAGTCGAAAATAATGGCCATTATAAAATGTGAACTGTGTAGCTATAGAACGTAACTGTCTACTTACTACTACATAAAGGAATTAAAATTTCACCACAAAATTTGAATCTTCGGTCACTCAAATGGTTACAGTTATGGTCAGCTATAGACGAAAGGGTGCAGGTTCAAATCCTGACTAAGGTGAATTTTTTCTTTCTATAAAATTTCTGGAGCCCATAGTATGTAATGTATCTCTACTTTTGTCTCACTATATTTTATAATAAATGAATCGGCTTAAAGTTTCCATTCTTAACATTTTAAGTTTCCTAAAAGTAGCCTGTAAGATCTAAATATTCCAATTCAGTGAGGATGCTTTGAAGTGAATTAGTTTTGGTTTGTATTTATGTTGTAATCTTTTTTATATTTACGTTGGCAACACAATGTTTTAAGTTCATTTAACCACCCTCTTTTGGTATTGGGAAGCTTAAGATGCAATTTAATATTTCCAGTTTTTAAGTTGTCATCTATAAGTTTTGCTAACTTATTGCAATGTTTCTTTTAAATACGCTCTTAAACTACAAATTTTCACATATTTTTGGAAATTTCTTTTAAATAAGGTTATGTGAATAGTGTTGGTTTAAAATCAAACATACTGTAATTCCTTTGTTTCAGAACTTGACTGTAAAACACCTTATTGGCAGGACAATAACATTGATTTTGTGGCCTACATTATTATATGTATTTTTCTTTTGGATTCATCTAACAGTACTTAATAAAAGGTAAGCTAAATTCTTGTATGTTGTGAAAACTTTAACTTTTATGTATGTACATAGAAAACATTCACTAAGTATAATTCATCAAAGTGATATGAGCAGACAATAGTAATAATAAGCGGAGTATTGATTGTGCAATTACACGCGCGCGCACACGCTCTCAGGTACACGCACACGAACGCAAGCATACCTTTTCAGTCACGCCTAGCTTGTGATATGACTTACGAATGTTAGCAAATCCAACTTCTACATAGAAGTGGTGATACAACCCTCATTGACCAGCGTCGATAGATAAGTCATCTTAAGAAGTTGAGTTGAGCACCGATGCGATCAACTTAAATGGTGAGAATGTCTAAAAGGATATGTGCCTTTTATGTTATAGTTGTCTTTCAATCGTCACATATATAGTAAACCCAACTTCTACATACAAGCCTTATTGACCAGATCATATGTCCTCTTAAACAATTGAGCATGGATCGATCAACTTAGGTGGTAACAAAGGCTTAAGGGACTTTTATCGAATAAATATTTATGTTAAAATTAGCACACATATGTATGAAAAGGGAAAGACAATTAAACATTGTTTTAAAATTTTGACATTTACCGTAGTAAAGTGTTTTTTGGAAGAGTTGTAGTGATGTCGTTACTGTTTCATGAAGTGACAATAAATATCCCAGTCTGTAAAAATAATAAATATACCTGGACAACTCACTCAAATTGAATCTAAAGTAAGCAAATTATTGTAATGTTATGGGTGTTAGATAATAATATATACATAGCTAATATACATATATACATAGCTAATACATAGAAATACTTAAATAGATACCAGAATAAATTTGAAAGACACCTAGACCTGGAAATGCAGACATCTTAATATTCATCACACAAATGCCTCCCCTGTCGGGAATCGAACCCAAGCCTTGCGGCTGTTCGGTGGAGTTTACGTGGCGTGTACGCTAGCTCTTCGAACAACGAGGCGGTCCATATGAGGAAACTGCTTCTCCATTTTTCTCACGTCTTTAAAACAATAGTAATTACATAGAAATATATCGTAGTGGTAATGGCGACGGGTTCTACTCTTCGGGATTCCAAGCGCGTTTGATAGGCAATAGCCTCCACAACGCGAGCGCCCCACGACATCTGGCGTTGGGTGCGGTGATCACGCTCAAGAACCATCGCACCGGTGGCGGGTATCTGCACTCCCACCACCACCTCTATCCCGCTGGAACTGGTGCTCGACAGCAACAGGTCAGAAAATGTATCTTCACGCCCGTAACCCCGAAGAGGTAGGCAAAGTCACAACCAGGGCACCCCCGACTAGCCGAAGAAACTAAGTCCCATGATGTGATAGGTGGTAAGGCTATCGACAACCAAGCATATTTACATTCCCAGGCAACGTTATTTTTATTAGAAGATAGAAAATGACCCTGGATGGCGATAAGCTTTTTTTGTTCACAGGCTTTCTTTCGCACTATATAATTGCAGCCATTGTGCATCGACGACATGGATGATCGTGGATATTACAGCAATCCCAGCTCTTTCCACAACGCCATTAGACCCTGCAATAGGCTTGCTATACCTATCACATTGTGGGTTTTAGTAGGCTTGCTTAGTTCATGTACTAAGAACTAATACGAATTAATTCAGTTCACAGAACTAGAACGAACTATTCCGTAACCGTAGGCTTAATCGTTCATTTAGTACATCTCGTTCGCAATGTTTCATCAAGGATGGAATTATAGACAAAGAACAGAATGAATACGAAGAATGAATTGTTTGTCGCGCGCTGCCATTGGACAAAGTGTTTTAAGATGTGATCAAACGAGAATAACAAATTATGTTATATTGACATTTACAGACATTGAAATAGAAATCATACTTAATTAGTTTGAAGCGTATTAGAAATTATTTGACAAATATTGTAAATAAATTGATAAATATTTCAAATATTTTTATAAATATTTATGATATTTTTATAAATATTTATAATATAACATAAATAAATAGCAAAAATGGAAACTTACCAATAGTTGTAAATATTTTGATTTTTAGATACGTCATTATAAAACTGACACTACAAGTGGAGATAAAACTTTTCATAAATATTTTAGAAAGAAATTCCAAAGCCTGCAAAGTATAAAGGAAAGTCAACACAACATAATTCATTCCTGACCCACGTGAGAATCGTAAGACGTAACTTTTTCTAATGTACTACTGAAGAAATAGTACTAGAAGTCCGAACTAGTACATTCGAATAACTTTACTAGTACGGAGCGATCCTTATCGTGACCGAGCAAAAACAAGTCTAGGTTTTAGTGTCTTCGGCTAGTCGTGGGTGCCCTGGTTGTTTCTTCGTCTCCAATTATATTTTTGTTAACTGATGATACGCTTTTTTTTCTTTTTTTTAACTAATGATAAGCTGCAGCTGGTTAAGCCATTTTTTATTCAAAAGCAAAGTACGCAAGGACTTTCACGTTTCAAGTATTCCAAGAGATGGGAACGATGCCCTCAATATTTCACTCTGCCTCTATCATTATAGATGCTTATTGGTTATTTTGTGAACTTACCTATTTTGTGTTAAGATAACGACGTATACACACAAAGACGAGAATAACCGGTGGATAGTGAAGCCGTACGATCGTGAGGATGTAGAAGGAGTGCAACTAGTACGCAGCGGAGATCTCATAAGGCTGACTCATGTATCTACGGGCCGAAACCTGCACTCGCATCGCGAGCGGGCACCTATCACTCACAAACTGCTGCAAGTTACTGGATATGGCGAGGTTAGTTGGTCGTAAACATAGGAAACGTTTCATTTTATTCAATAGTGTAATTTTCGTGGAACAAAGCAGCCAAAAAACGTGTTTTTCCTTCCGATAACAGTGGATGTGTGTCGCATTTAACCTATGCTAGCTTCTTACGAGCTGCCAGGCAGAAAGGTCTCTTGTAGAAACAAAGAGGACTAAGGCCAACCCGAGGAAAATTATACTACCTGTAATCACTTTAGCTACATTTACTTTAACTATAACATACAACTTCGAAAGCTTTTGTCAAATAAAAGCCTTTCCTTTTTTATTATTTTACGAATCATGATCATCTTAATGAACACGCATGAGCCGCGATGCAGATGCCTCTATACCTTAATCCAGAGCCTTGAACTGGTTCACGGATCAGGTCAATAAAGGACCACTTGCAGTGATCTTTATTTTGTCATAAAAGAATAATGAAAAAGTCATACAGCGCCAGCTTAAGCAGACATTTTCGCAAACAAAGTTCAATAAAATCTGCAGCACAAGGTATTCAGGAATATTTTTGAACCTTCCTGACAAAAGATAAAACGTTATAAATAAATAGTATATGGTAGTAGGGTAATGGTGGTAATAGTAAATAGGAAAGGTAATTTATGTGTTTTAGGATGGTGTAGGGGACGCTAACGATGTGTGGAAAATTGTTATATCAGGTGGCAAAGATGGCGAAGAAGTACAAACAGTGCGTAGTAAAATCATGCTGGTGCATTACCTCCAGGTAAAATATTGAATATATTTACGTATTTATGTATAGCCTAGGCTACTTACTCCCTATAGGGACTGGTATTTATGTTACTATCACAGATTTTGCTTTTATCCCATGTGAACCATTAATTTTTTTCCATTCATTCATTCAATATTTGATTTCAACTGTTTCTACGTCAAACTCTAGTGAAATCGTTTCACAATTTCACACTGAAAGCGTGATAAAAAAAAACACTTATCTTTCTCATTTATAAGGTATGAGTTGCCTTTCGATACATATTATTTCAATTTTTCTATTTTTAAAACTTCTTGCCAACTTTTATTATGTATTTTTTTTATTTTATGTATATTTTCATCGTGTCTTGAAATAAATGAGACAGCAATAGATATTTTTTGTGTTTTGCACCGTGGTTGTCTAGGCAAGAAATAAACATTTAGGTGGATATTTAATAATTTTCAAGTTCTTAAGCTATGAGTCTCAAACCGTCTTATGAGTAAATGAAGACTAAAGTAAGAGTAAGATAAGCTGAAAATGGAGTGTGTACAGTGTACTAAACACTGATATACTGAGGCTAAACCTTAAGGTACTTTAGTCTATGTTGATTTAAAAAAAAGTTTTTTAGTAAACTTTTAAAATTAAGTTTTTATAGTATGACAATTAAAATTGTAATAGAGATTATAATACCAGGCTGAATCCTCAGTCTATATTTAATAATAAGACGGAAGAGGTTTAAACAGTTCCAAAAAACAAGTGTTACTACACAAATTTAATTGGAACAAATAAGAGGCCTTGGTGTATCCTACCCTTAACTTTTAAGCTTAATAATAAAATTTCACATAATTTAATTAATTAAATATAATTTTATGAAAGCTTCTGTCTGTCGGTTACGATTTCAAATCTAAACTACTGGACCAATGCATCACTACTTTTTTTTTAAATCAACCCCCGTAGGACTACGAGTATAATGATTTATGAATGTTTGTATGAAAAAATCTTCTTAATCTTTGTACGCTGACGAAATCGCGGGTATACAGATAGTGATATCATATGTAGTTTCTATACTTCTTATCGTCGGTGCTTGGTGCTATTCCATTCTAGACACAATTTATTAAAAGCATAATAAAAAATATATTGTGAAAATACCAGTGTAATTAATAAATTGTGTCAATAATATATGTATGTACGTATAGGCCTGTGCACTGACTACGACGGGTAAGCAGCTGCCAAAGTGGGGCTACGAGCAGCAGGAAGTAGCTTGCAACCCCAACCTGCGGGACAAGAGTGCACTTTGGAATGTTGAGGATAACATCTTTGATCAACGTAAGTATAGCTATATAGGCCACAGTAGATTTATTCATTATTTATGTGACTTTCGAACTAGGTACAATAAGTCCCTAGACCGAATGTTCGTCACATCCATAAGTTCTTTAAGTTTGGTAAATCTACGCCTTATACACATACATATATATCGCGGAAGACTGTCTGGTTGTTACGCTTTCAAGGCTAAACCGCTGGAGCAGTTAGACTCGATTTTTTTTTTTATAAATTGTTGCTAATCTCGCGATTTTTTGCAACTTCACCGAGCTGGAGTAATATAATCTGCATATTAATATGTGATGCCAAAACTTTGGACCCGCTTTTACGAAAATTGCGCGGACGCAGTAGAATAAAATTTGGCACACTTATAGTTTATGTGTAGGAGAAGTGCAGAACGCTAATATTTTTCAATAATAATGCTTATAAAGTACATTAAATCACTAAATAAAACATTACCCACACTATCATGCATTTGACACACACACAAACAAATACATTGATGATAACGACAAAAGATCACAGATGGCGCACTAAAAAGTTTGGAAACAAAGAATTTTCATTTCTTGAGAAATGAATGTGGCGTTCTTATCAACAAGATATTAAAATTTATTATGTTCGAATTTCGACCAATGGGCGACCACTAGTATATATAATATGGTATGCTAATTTTTTTTCAAAAATCTAACCCCAGTTGACTATAATAGGGACGAAAGCTTGTATGAAAATCTTATTCTACGTTGATAAAGTTGTTCATTTGAACAACTTGAGTTTCATGCATATAACGTTAACTACCTATAGGCCGCACAGCATCTACCACAATTTATTTTGTTGATAATGCTAATGACCCATTTAACCTTTGCATTTTTTTTTTTTTGGTTTGTTCTACTCATATTCCCGGCGTATAATATATTCGTCGTTATCTGCTTTTTCAGTTCCAACAATGTTAAAATACTCATAGATACAGGTTTTTTAATTGTCTGTGGTAATGACGTATGTTAATCAAATAGTGTTGTTACGTCATGTACTCAGATCATATTTTTTACAGTCCCCAAGATGAGTTTCGAAGCGTACGCGTCGGGCTTCGTGGAGCGGTTCATAGAATCCCATGCGGTGATGTTCCAGGGTAATGCCGGCCTCAAGCCCAAGGAGGGGGAGGTCACCTCACAACCATGGCAGTGGCCCATCAATTATAGGGTACAACCCCTTTATTATTGTAACTGATAAACATATATTGTTTCTGATATTTAGTTGATTGATATTTAGAGTTATAACTTTCCTTCGTCGGTACTTGGGGATCTCCATTTTAGAGACGTATCAAATACTGAACGTTAAAATAAAGTATCAAGTAGGTTTGTTCCTTTTTATTTGCAAAAAGGTAATCTAGGGTAAGTCCAAGTATTGTATAGGTTTGACGGACTATTAAAATTGTAGTAAGCATTAATTTGTTTACCCTAATTGTTTGTATTGCGCTGGAATCTCCACAATTAGCACAGCAAAAACACAATTTGAAAAAGGTGGATGCATAGGCGTCACCCCCACCCTCCACCTTTTCTTAAAGTTACAAAGTATTGTGAATAGTTTGCAATTAATTAAGAAAAATATTGTCTTTTAACTAATTTATTTTGTTTATGGGTTTGTCATTTTGTGTGCAAGAAAGTGTTTAATAAATAATAATTCAAAAAAAATTCACATTCAACTTTGTTACTTGAAACATATTTAAATATGTAAACATTGATAGGAATTTACAATTTACAATTACAAATGCATACTTATTTTCACGCCCTTTACCTTGCGGGTATCGAGAGAGTATCGCATGACAAAAATCAACGATTCCTCTAGACTTGACTAGCTTCCTCTACATTAATCACTTCTTCGTCTTTGAGTTTATTTATTATTTTTTATGCCGAACAAGCACAGCGAAAGAACGAGAACCGCGAACAGCGACCGAAGAATAGCGAACAAGCCCTGGCCCTCTTGATGGGAACAGATAGCCGTGGCCGATAGATACCACAGATGTTATAGATTCGTAGCTCTCCTGTGGCCGGGGTGTTAGGCTCAATGTGGAAGTCTACCTAGCTTCCGGATGGCACATGACGCTGGCTTATAGTTCAGGAATAGCTAAAGTGGTGGATTCTTACTCGGACAACTTGTTCCACAGCACTCTATTACCATTGGTGTTTTTTGTGACGGCACATATAACCTATGCTCGCCTAGTACGAGCTGCGACGCAGTATGGTAGATGGTCTTTTCTACACTAAGTGCCAGGACCAGCACGAGAAAAGTGCAATTTAATTTAAATTGCAAATTATTTATAAATTCTGTTCGATGAATTAAATTCTCTGTCACAATAAATATAAAGATTTCTAATATAGTTCAAACTTTTGCAGGGCCAGTTTTTTTCAGGCAGTGCTCACAGGATCTACTTACTCGGAAATCCTGTTGTCTGGTGGGGTAATCTCGTGTTTCTCGTAGTTTTCTTCGTGGTGTATATCATCAATTCTATTAGAGAAAAACGTGCTGAAGCCTTTGGGAATAATATCGCAGGTACAATTTATAATTTTAATAGCTGATTCGGCAAACTTCCTATAGCTTGATATTAACAGCTACTAACAGTTTGTATAAAAAAAAACACTTTCCCTGCAGTTTTCCCGTATTTTTTTTTGCTCCATTTTCCTCTGTGGTCTAGCGGTCCAACTGTCGGACTTGACTTCATGAGTCCCGGGTTAGAATCCCGGGCGGGCAACAAAAAGAAAATGTGGTTGAAAGCAATGATATTTAAAAAGTAAAGATATGTTATACGCTAGCAAATCTGTAAAAAAATCTGTGCCGATCGAGAGCGACTGTTGCACACATGCACAATTCCTGTTACTAAACTGTCACACATTGCTAGATGATATCAAAGGGATAGAATTATTCGTGTAGAAAAAACAAAAGAGATAGATTGTGACTGTCAGTTGAGTACAAGTGTAAACCAAACGTCGCTCGTTGTCCAATCACTGCAAAGACTAACAAAAACAACGAAACAGAAGGTACAAACCTAGACTGGAGATGTTTTCGTCTTTTGTGTCTCTTCAAAATTTCTAAAATATTTTCATGTTAATTTAAAGTAGTATTAGCATTATACTTTAATGACAGAGTTAAGATATGGATATAACATTCACAATAATACCAATCATAATTTTTGAATGAAATTATTATTGTACACATTTACTTATTACTAGCTTCCACTCACGGCTAAAATACATTTTTTTATAAATTGTAGCCTTAGTGTTATTCTAACGTCTAAAATTTAAAAAAAATGGAACCATATTTTTGATTTTCATTTTTTGTTTACAGAACAGTAGTCAAATATCGATGAATGTATAAATAATTAAAACATTACAAATGCAGTTATGCACTCGGTACATTAGAATTCATATATTAAAAAACACACGACGGCATTTTATTGCATTTAATTCCCAAGTAACGCGACTGTCACTTAGTAACGCTTTTGACGGACTGAGGGCAAGACGTCCTGATTAGGACGTATTTGGGCCTTCATATTGTGGGCATATGTAACATATCTATTATTTTTAAATATCATTGGTTGAAAGACTATCCATCTATCACATTGTGGGACTTAAGTGTCTTCGGCTAAACGCGGGTGCCCTGTTTGTTGTTCTTTGGGGATATGGCCGTTAATTTAGCTTTACATTTTTTTAGTTTTTTTTTTATTAATCGATTGATTAAATGAAAATATTAATCGAATTTCAAGTATAAATATTGCATTACACAGGGTAACTTTTAAAAGACCGGCCAAATTTTAATATATAGGTGTTCATGCTAAAATGATTGATCATTTAATAATATTTCCAAATTATTATATTTATTTACATTGTTAACATTTATTCAAACAGTCGCAAAAATATTTAACTTTCTGTCACGCACACGCTACCTATGACGTATCAGCACGCGCATGCGAAGGCGGTCGGCGGGAATCAGTTATATCCAAGTATTTTGTACTTTGCGTCGGATAAAAAATATTATTTTTATTTCATTTACATCAAAGATCGAACGTATTATCTATTCTGAACGATTTCTAAAAATTTGGCTGGTCCTTTGAAAATAACCCTGCATAATTATGTAAAACTTGCAAATATAATGTGATCTTATTATTTAACCATGGTAATGGCAAAATTTGTAAATAACTATGTTTGTATGTGATATATGTATGATGCAGTGGGAGAGAGCAGTGAAGTGTTAAGTGCGGCGGGGTGGTGCGGGGCGGGCTGGGCGCTCCACTACATCCCGTTCTGGGCGATGGGCCGGGTCCTGTACTTCCACCACTACTTTCCAGCACTACTCTTCAGCTCGATGCTCACTGGTACTTCATTTGCATCCTTTTTCTACGTAATTGTACGAAGAGACGAGTGATCGTGGCTGTCATCCAAAAATTAATGGCTCAATTATATGATTCCTTCTTCCTTTAGTTATCTTCGCGAAGTGCCGCTTTCGTCGTATAGTTGTAAAGAAGACCGTTAAGAGCAGCCTTTGCAATTACATATATTTTTATGATATTAGAAGGCAAACAAGCGGACGGTTTTCACGCCGCTTAGAAACACCAAAGGTAATAATGGTGCGTCGCCAATCTGAGGCCGCGATGTCAGGCCTCGAGCTTACCCTCGTCTCTTACCTATGGCGGCAGGAATAGGTAAGGCGGTGGTACCAATCTGGGCGAATTGATGCGAAACTCTACCACCTACTCGGATGTCACGGTGCTAGTGACGGTAAGACTATGCTCGCTTTTAACGAGCTGCTTGCCAGGAAGGCAGATGTTCTATTCTGCAAAGGAGCTCGGACCAACACGGGGCAAATTTTCATTTATCCTTTTCTTGTCAGAGGTCAGCGAACAAGCACTTGGCTCTCCAGGTGGTAAGATCTAGGTTTTTATGTACTACATTGCCAAAATATATTTAAACTTTTGAGCAAGTAATTTGACCGTCTTCCCCGTCTAATCAAAATATAAAGGTGGCGCGCACGGATTTTCTAGTGGCATTGACAGCGATGAAATGTCAAAGAACAACGCTTGCCTCTTACATGGCACTGGGTAAAGAAATAATTTGTTGATTCTCAAAGGAGCGCGGAACCAACCCAAAAAAATCACGATCGCGCGGACTAAGCGCGTGTATTTTTGTGACTTCGAATGTTATTTTATAAATTAAAATACGACCTACCATAGATATTATAAACCCAAAGAAGTCGCAACATTTTGCGACATTCCTAACTTAAAAAACCAACACGATCTCTTTTTAAAAAAAATCACGTGAATTAACTTAATTGAAGAATATTCCCTAAAATTATTATATTCGCATGCAGATTTTAATGGAAAATGTCTTATGCTCCAATAAGGAAACTTTTATAAGTTTTTTTAATTTTCAGGTATCCTCGTGGTATACTTACTACGCAGCATTCAAAGCTACCTAAGCCTGGAGTTGGGAAAGTCATTGTACCACTGTGTGATGGGTTTAATATTGTCCTCAACAGTATATAGTTTCTATCTGTTCTCCCCTCTTGCGTACGGCATGAGCGGGCCACTTGCTAATGAGCCAAATTCCACTATGAGTGGTTTAAAATGGCTGGAATCCTGGGAATTCTGATAAAAATAATGTCTTTTGAAATGAAAACTTCTTTAGCGGCGTTGCGCATTTTTTTGGAATGGGTAAAAACTTCTAAACTCGCGTCAGATTCGTAAGACGTCAGATTCGTTTAATGCAACATTCCATCGCCAGCGCTTTAACGTTACGACAAGCGTAAAACTTTGTATGTAATATTAGACGTCTTTATTTCAATCAGCGCTTGATTTGCTATTTTATCACAATATACTATTGAATGGAATCAGTCAGCGTTTAAACCCTTAACTGTTAAACTTACAATGTGATATTATTAGACACTTTATTTCATTCAGCGCTTGATCTGCAGTAGGTATTAAGTAATTGTACAGTAAAGTGTAAACTGTTTCTTGTTTTGAATGCTTTGCACTTTGTGGTAGATAAAATAGATATTAGTTTAGTAAAATATCTTTTAATTTGTTTGTGACATGTAGGTATATCATAGTTTGTCAGTTAATAGAAATTACAGTACAATATGGTGAAGAAGTTTAGCAGTTTTCGAAAATGTTGTAAGTTTAACAAAGGAAATGATAGTAGAAGGAAAATCGATATACACATATATATGATATTGAATTGAATTTAATTATGTATAAGTTTCAAAAATTCAATATTTCATCATATTTTATATCATAAGTAATACTATTTTAACTGGCCGAGGTAAATTATGAAGTGGCCGTACTAGTAAGTAGCGTCTCATAGTTTAGCACAGAGTACCAATAGGTAGGTACTAATAGGACTAAGGTGTACTAGTACATTTTACGGATTGTACGATTACAGTGCGAACCCAAAAATGTCCAAATAATCTCGAAGACTATTGTATGATACCACATAAATGATAGTACTTTCATACTGATAGTTAATGCAATTCGTGCAAAACTATTTCCTAACCATTCCAAAATTTAAAAAATGGACAACGTTAATAACGTTTTCACTTCTGTCGGCACTCCCGGAGTGCAACCCGTCTTTTTTTAAATAGTACCAGTATTGTGTAAAGTATTACATATTTTATTGAATCAGGCGTTACTTTGCGGAAATCCATTATAACAGATGTAAAATAAGCCTTTATTTTGCTAATTCCGCGTAAGCAGTGTAACTGTTGTGGCAAATAATCCTCCAAACGACACAGAATGTGACAAGCCTAACTAACGTTCCCACCACCCACCTCCGCGACCAGAACACGAATATAGGAAGAGCTCGGGAAACAATATAAATTGTCACGTTGTCTAAATGTGACAACCCTACCTAAATTTCCCACCTCCCACCTCCGCGACCAGATCACAAATAGAGTCCGAACACGGGAAACAAAACCACTTGTCACGTCCTTCGCCAACTTTGTCGAAGCACTCACCACAGAGAACACCAAATCGCACTCGACGTACGTTTCGCCTCTACACCGAGGCATCCTCAGGAATTCGACCGTACCGTACAAATATTTTGCCAAAAATCTCATTTTGTCACTCACTTCAATGTTTTTATATTCATTCTTCTTTATGTTCCACAACTTTCTAACATTATTTATTCCTATTATTAGTCTTGAAATGGCCCCGAACATGTTTATAGTTTGTGTCCGCATTAGCTGTAAAGTGTTGGCAGGAACTGCATTAAAATCATCTTGGGGATTTGCACCTATTGGTTTTAGGGAACTCGTTTCTACTCCATATTGGCCTACAAAATCACCATCTTGAAACCAAGATGTAAATTCACCATAACCTTCAGGAAAAAGAATAGTTTTTTCTTTGCTAGGATTTATTCCGAACAATCTGTACACGCTATATGTTAGGCTGATGAGCTTTGCCAAATTGTTTATTGAATCGGCCACAAATACTGTCATAGAATCATCACTAGATCTTAGGCTCCTAATTATTGTATTCTCAACAGTTACACCACCTATTGCCACTAGCCCCATGGTTGTTGAACAAGCGTTGAGCATCCCCATTAGAAAACCTGGAGAGGCCGAAACATAATCTTCTTTATCAATCTTACTCTTAATTAGGGAAAACCATTCTCTGTTTTTCGTGTTCAGCTGGTTCTCTTGGATTTCACTCCATTGAATTCTATTATAGAAGTCCTCATTTTCTAACAAGAATCCCATTCCCAAATTAATTCTTTTAATTAATAAATAATAGAAACCTACGACACATATTTTTATTAATGCTTTCTCATCTTCACTTGGCTTTGGAAGCCCATTCCTCATTCGCACTGTCTCATCTATCCAACATTGGTGAACAATGCAAAACATTAAAGGATTCATGCACTCATTCCATTTAGAGGCGTCCTCGGTAACTTGTAAACTGTATGAAGTTCTAAAGCTCTCTTTTAATGAAGACATTTGTAGTTCGTTGACGATCTTCTTTTTCTTCTCCTCTCCCCCTATACTTATTGTGCTTCCTGGTAAAGCCTTTGCCATATACAGGTGCATCTCTTCAATCACTTTGAGATGCATTCGAACCACCATTGATCCCGATGCAATTGCCCTCCTATCAACCTTCCCCCTTTCTGCATGCTTTATATATGAGCAAAATGATCTAGCATAATCATCTAACCACCTGTTGCAGGCCTCACTACCCCTTATTATCTTCCAGAACAAAATCGTTTTTCTTTGGGATAATAAAACCCTCATCTTGAGCTTTTTTAAATATTTTCTTTTTGCCAAATATATGGTTTTTGTAGATCTCACAATTATCTTGGATAAGTTGTACATTTCATACCAGTAAGTGAGGCATTCAAAAAGCGTACTAGGGGTCCTACCCAAATTCCTTTTAATTAGAAACAAGAAACTGTTAAATGCTTTAGAACAAGTTGTGCTTTTGAAGGCCTCTGGATCCCATGTTTGTCTACCTTTACTAAGTATATCTGAATTACTGGTCTTTATAAAAGTCATAGTGTGATCCAAGGAACTCTTAATAGTGTCAAAGTGTTTAATTAAAAACAATTGGGCAAATTTCCATACTATACTTGGATTGAAATTGCCTATTATTCCAGATGGAGGGTAATCTTTTAAATGATTTATTTGTGCATCAATAATTTTGAAACCATTAATCATTTTTTCACTTTCTTCACTTGGCTTATGATTGTAGCTGTATGCTCTGTTTACTGATGCTGCAACATAGGGTGCAGGACTGCCATAGCCATATGGAGGGGGGTTTGTATATAAATAAGTTCCACTCATCATGTGAAGACCGTTTGTTGATTCAGGGGCTATATATGATTTATTTACAACCAACTCCCTGATTTTTTCGTCTCCTGGGTTACTTAATGTGCATGCTACTAGACTATGTAGTTTATGATTCTTCTCAAATTTTGACTTATATTCATCCATATTCATTTTAATGTATAACGTCTGTTATTGCTATTGCTCGTATTGTTATTGCTCGTGTGTCGTCGTTTGTACGGTACGGTCAAATTCCTGAGGATGCCTCGGTGTAGAGGCGAAACGTACGTCGAGTGCGATTTGGTGTTCTCTGTGGTGAGTGCTTCGACAAAGTTGGCGAAGGACGTGACAAGTGGTTTTGTTTCCCGTGTTCGGACTCTATTTGTGATCTGGTCGCGGAGGTGGGAGGTGGGAAATTTAGGTAGGGTTGTCACATTTAGAGAACGTGACAATTTATATTGTTTCCCGAGCTCTTCCTATATTCGTGTTCTGGTCGCGGAGGTGGGTGGTGGGAACGTTAGTTAGGCTTGTCACATTCTGTGTCGTTTGGAGGATTATTTGCCACAACAGTTACACTGCTTACGCGGAATTAGCAAAATAAAGGCTTATTTTACATCTGTTAGTTTTTAGATATTACCATGTTCTGTCTAAAATTGTGCATCACAATTTATTTCTTATCTTGCTTTCTAGTCTTGTTTTCTTTTAATTTATATTTTTAATATTACTTTACAGAATATTATTTATATTAGTCATCGGCTATTTATTTAATTCTCATAAGGAATTATTTATTAAGAATTGCGCCTTTTTACACAAAAAAAAATGGTATTCTTGTTTTTTTTATATTGTAGGTTAGTCCAAATATTGTGTCTTTATTGAAGAACAACTGAACGAAAGAATTATTAAAAATAAAGAATTATAAAAAAAAGCATTAAGTCTTTTTGATCCGTCCAGTGTACTGTAAGAATTTATGTTAAGCTGAAAGTATTTTTATATAGACATTACATAGTAGTAAAATTAATTTATTTTGATACATTAAAATATTTTTACTTTTATCTGCATTTTCATTATGTCAAACCTTTATATTAAACAGGACATGTTTTTCACTTATTCTTACTGTTCTACTTAAATTAAGCACTACGCCTTTGTTCTCATTTTCAAATTATAACGGCGCCTTATGATTGATTGAAATTAACTTAATGTTGATTATGTGCAACAATAACAGTGCAGTACATAATATTTTTGGTACTAAAAAATAGTATAGTCACCGCATGGCGCAAGCGCATGCGATTTTGGTAGGCAGGAATCAGCTGAATGCTTTGTTAACGTTACCCATATTATATAATATTTCCTGTATTTTGCGTCGGATAATGTTAAGCTATGTACACTAAAAATCTTTAAATCAATTCTACAAAAGCGTTGCACAGGGAATTTCCGTATTCCTACTGATTCCTACTCACGTAATTGTAGTCTCTTCACTTCTTATATCATTTTAGCTAGACTTAATCGCCTCGCAGTTCGTATTCGAACTGTGAAGTTTTTTAACCATTGGGCCTTATAAAATAGTTACAGAACAATCTAGTATTTTTATACTTAAATAATAATTTATAATTTGATGAAAACAGCAGAAGAAATAAAAAGGGAAAGAAACATAGCAACTTAAAATCAACCGTATGCATATTGTAGCATAAGCTCCATTATCGCATTTCTCATACCTATTTTGTTAACTTCAGTGAAATGATATGACCATCACTCTCCCTCTTATCTAGATGATTATTTTCATAACAATAGCACATCAGTAGTACTTAGGTACCTAACTAGAAATAGGAATATAATATTAAGAAGTGCAACAATATTTGTATTAATACTGTTGGAATAGATATATAACTTAACATCTCTTTGTCTCTTTTCAACAAATGTTGATATTATGTACGCAGAATGAGATAACGTCATTTTTCTCTATGCTTATTTTGGCGTCCATTTAAAGTGACGTCATGACAGTCCTCATGCTTGGCAAGAACGGAGAACGCCATATTTTGTATTCAATTTTATAGTGATGTACTATTACAATTATCGATATTATATTTTACGTTCCCAGAAAAGAATATTTGGACAAGATAGGAATGGATACCATTTCCATTGAAAATATCAATCGCAGTCTATCGTAAAAATAATACTTTCAAGTGCTGACTTTAAAGTAAAGAAAGTGGTTTGAATGTAATTTGATCACATTTTTTTGTAATATCGGAAATATGCGAGGGATAGGGACAGCGGTGGATTTACACTAGGGGCAGTCGGGGCAAGTGCCCAGGGCGGCAAATGATTTAGGGCGGCAAAATTTTGAAAGTGATATTTTTTTTAGTCTTATCGAGATTCCCC
>NJDC01010172.1:0-25909 GCA_002245475.1 Calephelis virginiensis
ATTTAAATTAAAATTTTCCAGCCTTATGAATACGCTTGGGAGGTTTAGGATTTTATTTTAAATGGAGGTAAGCAAGTCAATATATTTCTAAGTTTTTTTATGATAATGGAGTACAGAGTGCGTTGCCAACCTGAGGCCGGGATGTTAGGCCTCAAGCAAAAGTAAGTTTTCCGTCTACCTTACCGTCCGAACCGAAAGCAAGCATTGACGTTATGACGGCAGGAATAGGTAAGGCAGTGGTACCAATCCGGGAGAGTCGCTACGAAACTCTACCACCTAGTTAGATGTCACGGTGTTAGTGACGGCGAGCCTATCTGCTCACCTTTTACGAGCTGCCTGGCAAGGAAGGCAGATGGTCTATTTTACGAAAGAGCCCGGACCAACATGATTATAATGCATTGCCAATCCGAGCCTGGGAACTTTATTAAAAGTTGCTTAAGTAGTTACCGAGTCTGTCCAGCAAGGGCGTTTTACGCGCGTAGCCTTTCGTGCGCAGCTTATGCACTTAGACACCGCTTTTTATGCACGAATCTACCGCAGGGAAGGAGTTAAATTCTCTACTCATTTACTGTAGCTGTAGCTTATCTGCTGTAGATGGATAGTCTTGAACGAAGAGAATTTAGGGTGCATCAAATTCCACAGATTTCACATCCCATATTCTACATTTTGACATTATACAATGTGATTATTATAAACTTGATTAACAAAAAGATGTGGGGATACTAGACATGAGACAAATAGTTATGCAATAAAAAACATAAAAATGCCTGCATTTTATGTTTTTTATTTTTATTATTATATTTGTTATATAATATTATTTTACATATTATTTTTTGCTTGTTATAAATTATTTTATATATTTGTATATATTATTATCTTTGTTAGTATACCTACTTGTTTGATTAAAATGAAATAACAGTTCCAAATATTAACAAAAAGTTTAAATATCAGAAATTTGTGAGGTTTCTTCAAGTTTTTTATTGCTCTGTAACTTTAACTAGGTCTCTGAAGTACATTAAAATTTATTTGCATGTTTTATTAAAGGTCAGTTTTTTTTGGTTTTTATCGAAAATCATTTGAATAGTATCCGCACATTTCGGTTCATCAACTTTAAAAAACTCACATTGTAATGGGTCCGCCATTACAAATATCCATTGTATTTCAATTTCAATTTATTTAGTTAAAAACACACAGTTTGTAATGGATTACAGTAAATTATGCTTACATACATACATACATATCTTCACGCCAAGTCCCTTACGGGGTAGGCAGAGTGTATGAGAGGCTGACAAACCTGCCTTACTTCCTCCATATTCAATACCATTTTCATACAAATACGCCGGTTTCGGAGACTCTTGACACCACCCTCAAATAATATCCGAGTGTTCTGATCGTGGAATGTCAACCTTGCTCTCCTCGGGTACATCCATGCACATTCGCACTGTATATCTGCTTTGTCAATCTTTGATCTGTCTTTCTTTCCATAAATTATACTTATAAATCCTATTAATATTATAAATGCGAAAGTTTGTAAGTATGGATGTATGGATGTTTGTTACTCTTTCACGCTCGAATGGCTGAACGGATTTGTTTGAAATTTGGAAGACAGATAGATTGTGACCTGGATTAACATATAGGCTATTTTTAATCCCGATCGCACACCGGGTTTCTGTGAAAACGCGGGCGAAGCCGCAGGTAGCAGCTAGTAAACTATAATGAAATACATGCTGTTGATTAATATGACATTAAATAGGTAACTATCAAATAGAAAAATGACATTATAATTATTTGGAGATTAGTATTGCTTATCTTTCTTTTTCTGTTGTATGGTCTATGTGAGGCATGTTCGAAAGTCTTACGGTAAGCGCAAATTCGAAAACGTGACGCAGCATCTAAACGGGGTCTATAAAGCTCAAGTATCTCGAGTGAAACGTCCTTCCTGGACAGACTCTTCCTCTCAAACGCGCATTCCATACAGCTAAAAAAGAGGAAAATATAAAAAAGCATGCACAATACAAAAGGGTCAAAATGAAGGAAATTTCAATTTCATTCAAGAGTGGTCTGTGCAGTGAAACAGAAACACGAGATAAATCGCGGTCAAAAGATCGAGAGAAACAATTTATGTTCTGGTCAGTGGTTTAACACAATTGAACATAATGTAAGATGCACTTGTTCGTTAAGTTGAAACTTCACCGAATATGCCTATCACGAACATTTCGCGATTCCGAATGATATCGAAACAGAGTACGCGTCGATAACGTTATTTATTCTTTTCGAACATAGCATTAATATTATTTTACGTAACTGTCTAGACACCACTGACATACCGTCCGAATATGCCTATCACGAACATTTCGCGATTCCGAATGATATCGAAACAGAGTACGCGTCGATAACGTTATTTATTCTTTTCGAACATAGCATTAATATTATTTTTCGTAACTGTCTAGACACCACTGACATACCGTCCGAATATGCCTATCACGAACATTTCGTTATTCTGAATGATATCGAAACAGAGTACGCGTCGATAACGTTATTTATTCTTTTCGAACATAGTATTAATATTATTTTTCGTAATTGTCTAGACACCACTGACATACCATCCGAATAGACCTATCACGAACATTTCGCGATTCCGAATGATATTGAAACAGAGTCCGCGTCGAAAGCGTTATTTATTCTTTTTGAAAATAGCATAAATACTATTGTAAGTGTCTATACACCATTGACATGATATGTGTCGTCTTTTGGTATGTATTTTGCTGGAATAAGTGAATGAAATTGTATGTCTTGGTTGTGATTTTAGCTGAGATGGAATCATCGTGAATGTAGAAAAGAGAGTGTGTGTGAAAGGAATAGTGGGAATGGAACGCTGAATAAGCTATTTTAAAGCAAGGTTTCGAGCTGAGAAAGTACAAAATACTCGCTTCTGTGTGAAGTGAGAATTCTGTATGTCAAAAAAACTTTAAGTAAGACAAATGCGGTGGAAATGCGAGCGTTACAGAAAATCTGTAGTATAACACTCGCTGACCATATTTGTAACACTGAGATCCGAGAAAGAGTGGGATTGAAAAAAAGTGTTGCTGTTAAAATGAGAAAGGGTATGATCGGGTGGTTCGTGTGAAAATATTGGCAGATCAAAAATTAACAACGCAGATATACAATGCGAATGTGGATTAACGTAGATTGGCATTGCACGCCCAAATTGCTCAGGTATGATCCCTATTCTGGTGTCCACAGTATCCGGAACCAGTGTGTTTGTATGAAAAGGGCAATGAATGTGGAGGAAGCCAAAGAGATCTGCAAAGATCTTGAGAATTTTCACTCGAAAATCTCTGCCTGTAACGGATTTGGCGTGAAGATACAAGTATAAGGTATGTATTTGTTCTTCTACATCTAATATATCCATTATACCTACTATAAATATGTATATTAAATAAATAATAAATAAATAAATATTCCTGGACAAATCACACAAATTGAATCTAACCCCGAAGTAAGCAAATTATATGCTGTGTTATGGGTGTTAGTCAACGATACTAGTACATAGAAATACTTAAACAGATACCTTAAATTTAATAAACATCCAGACCCGGAAATGCAGACATCTAAATGTTTTTCACACGAATGCCTGACCCGTCGGGAATCGAACCCGAGCCTCGCGGTTGGTCGATGTAGTTAGGCCAGTACGCTAGCCACTCGACCAACGAGGTGGTCGAGGATTGTATTTATGTATAATATAATATAATGCCTGAACCTATATTTTAACCGAAAACTCTCTCTGTGACGCTATGAACTCGAGGTCACTTAAGTGTGATGGCGCTAATATTTAAATGTACGTAAAAGTGAATTCAGATAAAGTAAAAGAAAAGCAAGACGTTTAACACCATTCCGTTTTAGGCTGTCAATCAATCTTATATTTCAAATAATTCAGTTTACGCCTCTTTGTTTCGTAGATTAAATGTCATCGTCATTTTACAATACTCGTGTTTTTCCAAAAACGAGTTCGATTCGATTGATCTATTCGAAAAAGTGTCAGTGATGTAACACAATTGAATTGTTAGATGCATTTTCGTTGAGGTGAAACTTGGCAGACCTACTGACGCTCTATTAGTAAAACTTTGTCGTTTTGTAAGTCTCAGAAATATTACATTACAAGAAAAGATCGTTTTAATGGTATTAAAAGGCAAACGTTTTTATTTCTGTAACGTGATTTTTTTACCGTAAGAAAAAAAAGTTATCTTTAAATATAATATGTTAATTTATTGCAAACTAAAGGCTAAAATGTCTGTCTGACCTACCTCATCAAAAAAATGTCTGAAACATACAAAAAAAAATGCATTGTTTACTAAAACCTAAAAACTACTAGTCGGGATTTTGATGTAATTGATATAAGACAAACTCAAAGTTATGGCCAACTATATTAAAAATAATTATCAAAGTCAGTTTATAATTGTCCGAGTTATCATGTTACAAACATACAAAAAAATATACAGTCAAATTGAGAACCTCCTCTTTTTTGTGGGTTAAAATGAATTTCATGTCATTTCATTTTTAAGCTACTTAAATAAAGAACCTAAATTTATTAATAGTGAAAAAACATGTCGTATTCAGGCATTACCAGAGACAGAGTGCTGACGTAAATCAGTATCAGTGCAGTTAGTCGTTACTAGGTGGCAGAGTGGTGCTCAGCACCTCGCTCGGATTGGTACCACCAGCATAAGTATACCTGGTGTCATAGCATCAGAGTCCTGATCCACCTTTGACGTGTATTGTTATGTAGACGAGGGTAGTTTCATGCCTTTTTCAAAATTCTGTCATAAGACAGCAACTCACCAGAAACATTCATGGTGTAAAAAGGTTGATAAACTTATCACACTAGCTTAGCAACTTCGAAAATACATTGTTTTTATTTTTATTTCGTATTAGCTTCAATGTTAAAATAAATGTATAATGTATAAAAATAAACATAAAATGTTATTCTGCTGTATACACTATACTCCTGTGAAGTTTTATCTAAATCCGTTTAGTACTTTGTGCGTGAAAAAGTAACAAACTATCTTACAACTTTCGCATTTATAATACTAGCTGTTACCTGCGGCTTCGCCCGCGTTTTTACAGGAACTCGTTGTGCGATAGGGATTAAAAGTAGCCTATATATTAATCTAGGTCACAATCTATCTGTGTTCCAATTTGCAGACAAATCCGTTCAGCCATTAGAGCGTGAAAGAAAACATACACACATTACAAATTTTTGCATTTATAATATTAGTATGATTAATAGGATAAATGATAACACAGGTAAAGAATAGTTTTGAATAACTTTTGCAGACTCGAAAAAACTGTAAGCACCATTCTACAATGCGAACTCGTTTGTAGAGTTGAAATCCTTTTTTAAGAGAACCCATATGGCGTATCTTTAAAACAAACCAGCTCTAGTAAATAGGAACCGCAAATGCAATTTATTAGAAACCCGCCTCGCTAACATTAAATCGACGCACCAGAGAGACTATTAACACATTTTAAAGTAACAAAAAAGAATTTAATATTTCTACTATGCAAGTGTGTGTGCCCATCGCCTGTGCAGTCTAGTGTTCCGGTGTTAGCTTTGATTAAATGAAGTCCTGTTTTCGATTCTTGAGTCGCGTAATACGAAATATATTTCTTTCAATTTTCTAATAAATGCGTTTAAGTGTTGGTGATTGGCGATAGTTTTGCCATGTATCGCATTGTGGGACTAAGAAATCGAACATACTGCCTACCTCTCCGAGGATATTGGCTTTAATATACTTATTTACATAACTTATGTATGTTATTTACGTAACTTCCTATTCTTAACCGATGAGGTTATTTCTCTGTTATAAAAATATGATTACCTATTCAGTGGCTAGGGTTCCATTATATATGTATGTGGTAGTCTTGTGACTATTCATTCAAATTTGTATGTATGTTTTACTGCTGCCATAACATTAGTGATTGCCATTGTGTTGTTCCAGTTGGGAAGGTAAAGTAGCCAGTTATCTTACTGATGGGATCTAAGTCTCAATTAGACAAAGAGCCATTAAGTTTGATGTGTATAGGTGACGTGTATTTCTTCTCAAAATTAGTCTGCTTGTCTATTTTTCTATTATTGAAAGAATGGACCGATTTCGATGCGACTTTTCGTTTGAAATCTGACAATTGAGATGGTTCTTAGCTACATTACATGTAGGTCACTTTCCCCGTGTTGGTCTGGTCTCCTTTGTAGAATAGACCATCTGCCTTCCTTGCCAGGCAGCTCGTAAAAGGGGAGCATAGGCTCACCGTCACTAACACCGTGACATCTGACTAGGTGGTAGAGTTTAGCAGCGACTCGCCCGGATTGGTACCACCGCCTTACCTATTTCTGCCGCCATAACGTCATGACTTGTTCCGGTCCGGAGGGTAAGGTAGCCGGTAAACTTACTTTTGCTCGAGGCCTAACATCCCGGCCTCAGGTTGGCAACGCACCATTACCACCTTTGGTGTCTCTGCGTAAATTTCTTAACATCAGGAAATCCGTCTGCTTGTTTGCCTTCCAATATCATAAAAAAATGATTTTTTGGGGGTTTTTGAGATTTTTAATATCAATAATATAAGAACCGATCAATTTGACAGTAGGTACTAGAGGAGGTTAGATTGATAGTATCTAACTTCCCCGAGTACCTACATCTTTCCACATTCGGATTGTTTTGTCAATATACATCTGCCATTCGTTCTACATGACATTTAACATTGTCCTTTATCATTTTTACACCAACACTTTCTTTCAGCCCCACTGTTTTTCAGATCTCACTGTTACGAATTCGGTCAGCGAGCGTAACACCAGATTTACCTCACTCATTTCCTAAAAATTTGATTAATTCATAACATTCAAAACATTTTAATCCTTATTTTATCTCAATAACACCTAAATCCATTTTTTCAGTTAAAATATTTTTTTTTCGAATTTCCGAGTTATTTTAAGGCAAGTTAAAAAAATAGTCATCACTCACTAGTTTAACCGTACGGGTAAGACATGTCATTCACAGAAACGGGAAGAGAAATGAGAGCAAAAAACGCGACATTGTGGAACATCCGGATATCTAAATGGTTTAAATCAGGCTTTGCTTCTGAAAACGTAACCTTTTTGTGTGGTATAGCGATTCTAAAGTGGGTTCTGTGGTACCCGTAAAATCATTGGGTTCCGTGAAAACATTTTTGTTTATAAGCTTTTATTAAAACGAAGTTCTTTATTGCGCGTTGTGAAAGGAGGCTAGACGGTAAAAAATCTTACGAAAAGCTGTCACGACACTTTTTGCTATAGTAAGCTACGTCAGCTTTGCGGATTGCGCATGGGTGTTTTTTTAGTTTTTTATTTTTTTTATTTTATTTTTTCATGTTTCTCTGTCTGTCTCTCTCTATAAGTGAGATAGAGATAGAGATTACTAGAGATTGAGAGAGAGAGGGGGGGAGAGAGAACTTCGTTTCATCCGAGTGTCCCTTGACACCTCTCAACTTTTTTGGCTGGTATTTCGCAAATTTACATAAGAAGCCAGCCTTAACTGATTGCCCTAGTTTTTAGCCGACTTCGAAAAATAGGAGGAGGTTCTCAATTCGCCCGGTATATTATTTTTTAAGAATGTACGCCGATTTCTCCGAGGTTTCTGAACCGATATACGTAATTCTTTTTTGCGGAAATGCTGAATAGTTTTGAATTAGTCCCATACAAATTTGAATCAGGTAGGCTGATTAATTTTTATTTTATGAACCTTTTTTGTCTATTTTCACTTGTCCCGATGTTCATGTACCTAAATAATATCCGCAAGAAGCTAAAAAGTATTAAATAAAAATAATTACTTGAAAAAAAAACTGATTTTATAACTAGAAAATAAGAAAGCATTGGTCGGTCAATTTAATACTTACTTATAATGTAATTGTATTAGTTTAGGGCTTGGCGACGACTTTAAACCTATTAGTAAATAGCATATATAAAAAATAGGTAGTATATATTTTGTGTGTGTAAAATTATATCTCTTTTATTTTTTACTTTTTAGTTTAGAAGTCGGTTTTTTTAACGTAGTTATTTTTAATAACATTGATACTCAAAATGCATATGTCCACCTCTGCGCATTTTCAGTTTTGATTTTATCTTTAGTTTTCCCCGTGTTGGTCCGGGCTCCTTTGTAGAATAGACCATCTGCCTTTCTTGCCAGGTAGCTCGTGAAAGGCGAGCATAGGCTCACTGTCACTAACACCGTGACATCTGACTAGGTGGTAGAGTTTAGCAGCGACTCGTCCGGATTGGTACCACCGCCTTACTTATTCCTACCGCCATAGCGTCATGACGTGTTCCGGTTCGGAGGGTAAGGTAGCCGGTAAACTTACTTTTGCTCGAGGCCTAACATCCCAGCCTAACCTGAGGCAACTCACCATTACCACCTTTGGTGTCTCTAGATGGCGTGAATTTCTTAACATCAGGAAATCCGACTGTTTGTTTGCCTTCCAATATCATAAAAAAATAAAATAATAGGAGTTTTACACGGATTAAAGATTTGGTTTGCATCCGTGCGGAACGTAGATATAATCCAAATTTTGATATGTTTCAAAGTTTCCACCAAGGTTACCTTTGTGGAAGGCATGTTTGGGCGTGATTACATCCGTCTGGATGATGTTTAATTTTACAATTGTAACTGTCAATTATCAGTTTATCTGGCATCAAATGTTGTGCTCGAAGACACATGCGTTTTATCGTTTATATCGATTCGTGTAGAACGTACATTTAATTGAGATTTTGATATGTATCAAAGTTTCCACCAAGGTCACCTTTATGAAAGGCTTGATTGGGGCGTGATTACAACAGTATATGATGCTAAATTTACTAATTGTCACTGACCATTATCAGTTTTTCTGGCATCAAGTGATGTGCTCTAATAGAACCTATTAGAGCACATCATTTGACGGATTAAAACATTGGTTGGCAACCAATGGTTTCAGGCAAAGTTTATACCAAAGTCAACTTTGTGGAAGGCGTGGTTACAACTATCTGAATGATGCTTAAGACACATGCCTACGTCTATATCTATGTCTTTTACTAATAAAAAAAATAGTAATATACAATAATAAATCACAATTTTTAAGTATTTATTTCGAACATTGCTTTTTTAGTCAAGTTATGTATTTCAACGACCTTTTTAAAATCATTTCATGAAATAACTTTGCTGTAATACCATTTCTTTTAAATACTAGTTTAAATTCAGTCCATAATATAATATATTATATCCACCTCGTGAGATACAGTTTCTACTCAACAGAGAGATCAGTTTGTCTTTTTTGGAATGTTTGCTACACTCTTACTCTGTCAACCTCATTAATAAAACAAAAGCAACTCTAAATCTACTCTTAAAAAAACAAAAACAACTATTACTTCATATATTATAAAAACGAGATAAATAACCCAAAACAAGTATTATTATTTTTTTTTGTTTGTTTTTTCACTTCTCAAGCAAAAACTACTAAGCGTTTTATTGTCAAATTTTGGTAAGTAGTAGCTTATAACCCAGATCAACATGTAAGTAAAAAGGTTACTAGTCAGGTAAAATCGATTGTTACCGTCACTTAGTATGAAAAGAGCCTTCAACGTGTGCATGGAGTTTTTACATCAGCTAATTAAAGCCTGTTGCTTTATTATTATACATATTATATTTTTAACATGCATAAGTATCTTCACGCCCATATCCCCGTAGTAGTAGGCAAAACCTGGGCACCCACGACTAGCCGAAGACACTAAGTCCCACATTGTGATAGGTTGCAAGCCTATCACCAACCGGGCACATCTTCAATCCCGAGCAACATTTTTTTATTAGAAAATTGGAAATATCCGGGACCTCATGAAGTTAAGTCGAACGGTCCACGTCCGTTAGACCATAAAGGAATCATTTAAATGATGGTATAGTTCAGAAGTAGTTCCATGTTACTTTTTTTGCGATTACTCCATCAATTAAACATAACATTATAATTGTTTGGCCTAATTGGCATCATTGGCATGGTGACAATTATTTAGAGGTGGTCCAAAATATAAAGATTCAATGACTAATTTTGAGTTATATCCAACAATGCACATTTTTGTATATCTCATGACACAGTATTAAAATTGTAGCTGGTTTTTAAAGTTTTAACCTAAAAACACACGGAGCGGTTTTGCCCACCCGCGGCGGTTGCGGGCCCGCAGGTTCTATAAAATTTTGATTTATTTACATGCAAAAAGCAAGAGCCCATTTTTTTGACCTTCAAATTAGTATTTTGCCATTAGTCAAGCAGAAATTTGGATCAAATTTTACATAAAAAAAAGTATCTTCACGCCCATATCCCCGAAGTGGTAAGCAGAGATACAACCAAGGCACCCACGACTAGCCGAAGACACTAAGTACCATAATGTGATAGGTGGCAAGCCTATCGCCAACCGGGCACATTTCCAATCCCGACCAACATTTTTTTATTAGAAAATTGGCGAAATTCAATTTTCTTTTTGTTGGCCGACCCGGGATTCGAACCTGGGACCTCATACAGTTAAGTCCAACACCCGGACCGCTAGACCATAGAGGCGATATTTTTATTTTACATCAATTTTAATAAATTATAATTGGTCATCAGTCATAAGTCGTCAGTAATTATGTCGGGCTCTTGGGTAAAGCGGTGGCCTCATTACTCAAGCTCATGTAATAAGATTTGGAGGAACGAGGAAATACACGATACGCTAATTTTTTCGTAATTATTTTATATGTATGCTTTCACTGCAGAAAATTGTACAAAATGCCACCAAAATTGACTAATTTCACTCAATATCGACACGAAATTCAATAATTATGAAAAAACTTCGACCATCTTTTCTCTCGATGGCGCTAAAACGCCAAGAGCCCATTTCACGATGCGCTTTACACCCGGAGCTCCCGCGGTTGTTTGCTGTTTCCACTGCAGCGGTCGCCCGCCTGTAGAATCATACAAGTTTGCGGGCGATGATTTCAACCCCTACAGCTATGTGACCCCACAAATCGGTCTCGTGAGTTTAAAAATAAAACCGCAGTTACGCCAGCGGGTAAAATCCGCTCCGTTACTTCTTATTTTTGCTCCTCTTAAATTATTATCCATGCTAGGTTTGTTTAAAACTAAAATAAGTCAAATTTAATGTTAAGGAAGTTAAACAAAACCTACGTGCTCCGAAAACCTGCATGAATGTGACACTTTTAACAATTCTGACCTCTTTAGTTTCTTCTCAAGCTTGACCGGAATATATTATCCAATTCCGCAGTCGATTTTATATAGAGATGGTTTGATTTTGTCATGTAACAGACTGCATAAAGAAGGCTGTCAATTGATCTAAGTATTGTTTTGTTTGTTAAGCGATTACGAACAGATCAGACGCATAGCGTACAACCAGAGTAGCCACGATTATCCGAAAGTATTGTTAGGCGATCAGTCTGACAATAAGAAATAGATATTGGTGATATTTCTTGATAAGTCATGATTCAAAGATGTTCAAGTATCATTTTTTTTAAATTGAAAACTTCTTTAGCGGCGTTGCGCGCTTTTTTTGGAATGGGTAAAAACTTCTGATTTCGCGTCAGATCATCAGAACGTAAGACGGCGCTGCGCATGTGCAAATAAGACGGTGGAGAAGGTCGCTTGCGCGAGATCTAAAATAAAACTTGCTTCATTGCTGTTTTTGCATTGCTTAGATATTTCCGAAGAGGATAGGATTATACCGGTACGGGTGACTGTAAAATAATCGTGAATAAACAGTTTGTGGTAGAAAAAATAGATATTAGTTTAGTAAAATATCTTTCAATTTGTTTGCGACTTCTAGGTTCTTCTCAGTTTATAGAAATTACAGTACAACATTGTGAAGAAGTTTAGCTGTTTTCGAAAAAGTTGTAAGTTTAACAAAGGAAATAATAGTAGGAGGAAAATCGATATACACATAAATATTTTATTGAATTGAATTATGTATATGTTTGAAAAATTAAACATTTCATCATATTTTACCTCATAAGTAATACCATTTTAACAGGCCGAGGTAAATTATGAAGTAGCTGTACTAGTAGGTAGTTAGCGTACTGAAGTTTCATGGTTTAGCACAGGATACTAGTAGGTAGGTACTGATAGTACTAATAAGGTGTACTAGTACATTTTACGAAGTGTACGATTGCAGTGCGAATCCAAAAATGTCAGATTAAGCACAAGACTATTGTATTATACCACATTAATGATAGTACTTGCATACTGTTAATTAAAGCAATTCGTGCAAAATTACCTATTCCCTGACTATTCCAAAATATCCGAAATACACTACGTTAATATTCAAGTTTTCACTTCTGCCAGCATTCCCGGAGTGCAACCCGTCTTTTTATGTATATGGACGTGTCTTATTCTGGGCATCCAATCAATAGCAGCCATGCCCCCTAGCCTCAAGTTTACGCTCACCACTCTCATCTTTGGTACATAAATGAGACGTATATTTCTTACCATCGGAAAATCTATTTTCTGGTTTATTTACAATCTCATAAAAGAAATGTATAAATTTCGACGTGAATTGCACAGGTTAGAATAAATTAATCTTACTGCAAAGGCTGTACACGTTTCTTGTAATTATTTTGACTAGTGGTCGCCCATTGGCCGAAATTCGACCATAATAAATTTTAATATCTTGTTGATAAAAACGCCATCTTCATTTTTCAAAACAAACTACTTTGTTTCCAAACTTTTTAGTGCGCCTTCTGTGATCTTTTATTGTTATCATCAATATATTTGTTTGTGTGTGTCAAATGCATGGTAGTGTGATTAATGTTTTATTTATTGATTTAAAGTACTTTATAAGCATTATTAATAAAAAATATTAGCGTTCTGCACTTATCCTACACATAAAATATAAATTGTAAGCTCCTGCGTCCGCGAAATTTTCGTAAAAAGGGGTCCAAAGTTTTGGCATCTTATAGATTGGTTGTGATTAAACCTTAACACACAAATAAGTAGAAAGCTTAATGTGAGTATAACGCAAGCAAGCTCAATGCATAACCTCAAATAGTAAGAAATTTTTAATAAAATGTAAGGAAAAAAAGAGTTTTAGTCATATTTCTGAATGAAGAAACACTTGTTAAATGAATATTTGGAAGTTTTACCAAGCGCCGACGATGGAAAATATCAAATATAAAATACTTTTACGTGTTAATTCCAAAAAATGTGGCCAAAATATATTAATATTATTTATGAGGCAGACATATCTACTTAAAAAACTTAATATACTTTTTTTATATATATTTTTATGATAGTGGAAGGCAAACAAGCAGACGGATTTTTCGATGGTAAGAAATTCACGCCGTCTAGAGACAAACCACGCCAAAGGTCGTAATAGTGCGTTGCCAACCTGAGGCCGGGATGTTAGGCCTCGAGCAAAAGTAAGTTTACCGGCTACCTTACCCTCCAAACCGGAACACGTCATGACGTTAAGACGGCAGGAATAGGTAAGGCGGTGGGACCAATCTGGATGAGTCGCTGCGAAACTCTACCACCTAGTCAGGTGTCACGGTGTTAGTGACGGTAAGCCTATGTTTGCCTTTTACGAGCTGCCTGGCAGGAAGGCAGTTGGTTTATTCTGCAAAGGAGCCCGGACCAACATTGGGAAAAAAACTATTAAAATTTTAGAATATATAAACTAAATTCAAGTACCACATACTTAACGTAGATTAAGTAACTTACCTAAGTAAACGTTTCAAGTTTGTAACATTTTTTAGAACATGAGAAAGATTTTTAAGGTTTCGAAGCCGAATGGTAAGAAATGGAATCTTATAGAGTTGACGTATCCTTAATCCTATCCGTCCTTCCGTATGTCACGGCAATTTTTATCATTCGAGGGAAAAAGAGAGGTGTTATTAGTTTATTACTTTTTTTACGTTATAGGAAGGCAAACAAGCAGATGGATTTACTGATGGTAAGAAATTCACGCCGCCTAGAGACACCAAAGATGGTAATGGTGCGTTGCCAACCTGAGGTCAGGATGTTAGGCCTCGAGCAAAAGTAAGTTTACCGGCTACCTTAGCCTTCTGAACCGGAACACGTCATGACGTTATGGCGGCAGGAATAGGTAAGGCGGTGGTACCAATCCGGGCGAGTCGCTGCGAAACTTTACTACCTAGTCAGATGTCACGGTGTTAGTGACGATAAGCCTATTCTCGCCTTTTAAAAGCTGCCTGGCAAGAAAGGCAGATGGTCTATTCTGCAAAGGAGCATAACTTTTGGGGTTTACATCACTTTAGACTTAACATTGCTGTTTAAAATCCAATGTTGTTATGTGGTTTACATTTGACGTTAAAAAATATGTTTTATAATACTCTCTTTTCGAAATATCTATTTACATTAAAATTGCTTTAAAGTCAGCTTGATTCAATCTATTTTGAGCAATTCGAGGTCAGACATGACAATCTCTTTGTGTGATAATATCCTTACGTTCATATCCGCGAAAAAGTAGGCAGAGGCACAACCACATCCACTGCGTGGGACACAAACGACTAGCTGAATATATTAGGTCCCACAATCTGATAGGTGGCCAACCGGGTACATATTTAACCTCGGGCAACGTTATCTTTATTAGAAAATTGAAAATATGTGTGTACTGATTAGGTATCCTAATTCTTAATCGTGTCATAAAGGAGACTGAATTTAGATCAATTTCGTGATCCATAAGTTGAAATTTTATTAATATTTAGAGTAAGCAACTATGGGAATGAAAACAAAGAATAAAAAAATATATCTATCTACTTAAAATGGTCATGTATAACAACTAGTAGTAATAAACAATGCTACACCATCACCTGATCGAACTTAAGCTCTCGAGCTTTCTACTTCAGCAAATTGAGACGGTAAAAAGCTGACGTATTTCCGCCGCGGATTTGAGAAAATACATTCGTAGATTTATTACTGCTACGTATTGAGAACTTTCGAGAATTACTGGTGACTAAACCGCTTTCATACGTTATAAAATATAGTGAGATCCGAGATTGATTTTGGGATATACGTAGCTAGTAGCGTTTTGTGGTTTCGCTTTTTTTTTTCTTTTTTTGTTATGATATTTGAGTTGTATCGCCTCTGTGGTCTAGCAGTCCGGGTGTTGGACTTGACTGCATGAGGTCCCGGGTTCGAAGCCCGGGTCGGTCAACAAAAAGAAAATTGGATTTTTACAATTTTCTAATTAAAAAAAATGGTGATCGGGATTGGAATTGTGCCCGGTTGGCGATAGGCTTGCCACCTATCACATTGTGGGACTTAGTATCTTCGGCTAGTCGTGGGTGCCTTGGTTGTACCTCTGCCTACCTCTTCGGGGATATGAGATGAAGATACTTATATTTGATTTGGACAAGCAGACGGATTTCCTGATGGTAAGATATTCACACCGCCTAGAGACACCAAAGGTGGTAATGGTGCGTTGCCAACCTGAGGCCGGGATGTTAGGCCTCGAGCAAAAGTAAGTTTACCGGCTACCCGCCAAACCGGAACACGTCATGACGTTATGACGACAGGAATAGGTAAGGCGGTGGTACCGATCCGGGCGAGTCGTTGTGGAACTCTCCCACCTAGCCAGATGCCACGGTGTTAGTGACGATAAGCCTATGCTCGCCTATTACGAGCTACCTGGCAGGAAGGCAGATGGTCTATTCTGCAAAGGAGCCCGGACAAACATGGGGAATTATATTGTGATTATATTGCTGAATCTTGATTTACATTTGATAACAGATTTTGTTATCTTTTTCAAAGACGAGGAAGCAAACAGACAAATTGGTCATCTTATGGTAAGTGATCATCACCGGCAGCGGACATAAGCTCCACAGGGACATTTGGGTATTTTTTGTTCCAAAAGACAACGAAGAAGCATGTATTTGTATATGATAATGGAAGGCAAACAAGCAGACGGATTTCCTGATGGTGAGAAATTCACGCCGTCTAGAGACACCAAATATGGTAATTGTGCATTGCCAACCTGAGAACGAGATATTTTATTGAAAAAATTTACTTTGCGGAAATTCATTATAACATGTAAGATAAGCCTTTATTTTGCTAATTCCGCGTAAACAGTATAACTGTTAAGGCAAATAATCCTAACTACTACACCTGCCTCCCTCCGAACCAGAACACATAAACGGCAAGCATTGGACGTTATGGTGGTCATGTGACTATTCTGATGATAAAAGATAACATTTAAACACAACAAGTGTTATAGATGCATCAGTATTCTCAGTAATTAGTAAGTATAATTCTTCTACCTAATGAGCAATTCCATCGGCTACCCTGCTTTACCGATACATGACAATGTCTTTATGAGTTAAGGTTGTGGATTCTTCTTAGGGCAAGTTGTTGCATAGCACTCTTCCACCAATTATCTTGTTGACAATAACCTATTTAACTTTACTTGCCTCTTGTAAGAAAAAAAGTAAGTATTTTCACGCCCATATCCCCGAAGCAGAGGCACAACCAGGGCAACCATAATTAGCCGAAGACACTAAGTCCCACAACGTGATAGGTGGTAAGCCTATCACCAACCGGGCACATATCCAATCCCGAGCAATGTTTTTTTATTAGGAAATTGGAAAAACCTAATTTTCTTTTTGTTAACCGACCCTGGATTCGAACCTGGGACCTCATGCAGTCAAGTCCAACAAGTGAACCGCTAGACCACAGAGGCGCCTCTTGTAAGAGGTGTACAAAAGTTAAATAGGTCATATACCGTGGCAGGTGGTCCATTCTTTTTTGTTCTATTCAGAGAATCCAGATCAATACGGGACAGCATAGATGAGTTGCCGAAATTTTATAAATGACTATGCTCTTGTCTGGAAGAATCCTAAGCCATTTATTTTAAAAATATCAAGTCTTGGTATTAGCTTTTTATTAAAGAACATAGACATCTGTGAATCTAGGTCAATAGGTTTATAAAATTTATTCTTGTTTTTAAGTATTTCTATGTGTAAATATTGTTTTATGAATTTGTATTAAAGTATCTTCACGCCCATATCCCCGAAGAGGTAGCCAAAGGCACAACCAGATACTAAGTCCCACAATGTGATAGGTGGCAAGCCTATCGCCAACCGGGCACCATTTACCTTACACCAACCGGATTTAGTATCTTATGCTAGTCGTGGGTGCTCTGGTTGTGCCTCTGCCTACGTTTTCGGGGATATGGGCGTTAAGATAATTTTTTTTGTTGTCCGTCCCGGGATTCGAACCCGGTGCCTCATGCAGTCAAGCCCAACAACAGAACCGTTGGATTCCAAGTGTTGGTCTGAGTCGCCTGAGTAGAATAGACCATCTGCCTTTTTGAAAGGTAGCTCGTAAGGTGAGCTTAGGTTAAGTAGGTAGGACATTACTAACAAGGCCACTGTTGGCAGAGGACTGTGCCCGGGTGAGATCCACCTCCTTACTGATTCCACCATAATGACAGTGTCATGTTCCGGTCCACGTTATTTTGGTAGACTTCCATAATTGAACATAGTCATCTCGTATTGTCAGGAAACTGTGGTACTTGGCCAGTAACTACTCACATGTAAAAAATACCTGAATAATCATACAAATTAATTAATAAGAGGTAAGATCTCTTTGTATAGTTTTTTCTAGACGAAAGTATAAATAGGCATATTTCTTTTTATTTCTCCTAAAATTTAATTCTCTAATTTCTAAAGCTCTAGAAATCTCATAAAAAATGTCTGGAGGTCCTAATTTTTGTTATAAAAGCTGAAGCTTACGTCACACTAAAAAATTGTTTTCAATTTACTTAAAGTCAAAGTTACAAACTGTAATGACAGCTGACTTGGCGAATGTTGTATTTTAAAAACTGTATTACAATGTTTTGAAATATTAAATTACCCTAATGGAAAGGCATGATCAAAGTTTTAAATTATAAAATTGTGTTTCAGTTTTATTTAAAAAAAATAAACAATAACATTTTACAGCCATACATTCAACAAGAGACAGCATCCTTTTCTCTCCTTTGTCCTCGTATTGTTTTAGGTCCTCTGCGTAGAATAGATCTTCAGCCGTCCTGGCGGGTAGCTCTGAAGAAGCGAGCAAGGCGAAACGGATCATTACCTTACTGCTAGAGCTCTAATAGAGTGCTGTACAGCGACTTGCCCGGGTCGGGATCTACCAACATATTCCTGCCACCATAATGACAATGTCATGTTCCGACCCGCAGGATAAAGTAGCCGGTAGACTCGCAACCCGGCCAAAGGAAATCGATGCACCAGCAGCATCCATGTTGTCTAGAGGCTGCATCATCTCTTACCATTACTATAGAATGATATAGAAAAAAAAGTTATAAATTTGTTCCAAAATCAATTATATTGTCTTAATATCCATGGTCATGATAATGACCACTTCCTTTACACCTATACTTTAATATGCTTGCTGCTGCTGTGGCAGAGCCCATCCTGTCGCTAGTCGAAGAGAAATAAACACCTCGTTATATTTAGGTGTATTATTAAATAGCCCTTATAACACTATGGAACATTATAGAATCTAAATGCATTAAATCTGTTTAAAACCAACTTCAATCATAATATTATGTGTACAAAAAATAAGAATTTTATAATTTTACCAGACTTGGTAGCAAAGTCACTTCGAAAGTGTGCTCTATTAAATAAAAAAAAATATAATGAGTTCAGAAATGACGAAGAAATAGATTAACATCCATATATAATGTTGAAGTGAAACATATAGCCTTCCTCTTTTTTAGAAGCCGGTAAAAATGTGAAATGTTTCAACATGCGACCAATGTGACTTTTTGTTTTATTTATAGGATACAATAAGAAATTTTGGTGTTATCACAGTTGACTACTTCGAATTATTCAAATTAAATCTGTTTTTCTAATCTTATCATAAATATTCTTATCATAAAGTTTATCAAAGAACTAATAATCATACGTATCTCCAGTTTTATGACGGTTGCCACATTTTTTCACCTATATCATGTTATCTGTACTAATATCATATAGAGGATAAGTTTGATTTTTTGTTTGTTTGAAATGAGCTCCGAAACTACTGGGCCGATATTAAAAAATTCTTTCATTTTTAGAATGCCACATTATCCCTGAGTGACATAGGCTTTGTTTCATCAAAATCGGCGCAGTAGAAGCCAAGTTGCGCCGGCAAAGCTGCGTTAAACTGCTAGTAATCTTATAATAACAGAATAGAGAAATCTTGATCTGAGCTTTAATCCGTCAATATAATTACACTGCAATTACTTAAAATAATACTAGAAGTACCTTCATGCCGATATCCCCAAAAGAAGTAGGCAAAAACACAATCACTCACGACTAGTCGAAGACACTAAGTCCCACAATGTGATAGGTGGCATGTGGCAAGCCTATCGCAAAACGGGCACAAATCCAATCCCTTGCAAGGTTATTTTTTTAAGAAAATTGAAAATACAGAATTCCCATTTTTTTTGTTGCCCCAGAGTCCGGAACCTTAAGAAGTCAAGTACGACGCCGAACCGCTAGATCAATTTGACCGTGGAATATCAACCTAGGTTTCCCTGGGTCCCTACACTCATCCAGATTCGCATCTTTATCTGTCATTCTTTCCACATGACTGAACCAACAAAGAATGCCCGTTCTCATTTTTATACCAACACTGTCTTTCAATCACACTCTCAAATGTCACAGGTTTTCCGTAGCGCTCTAATGTCAACCGCATTTGCCCTACGTTCCTGGTATTTCTGAGACAACCAACTCTCGCTTGCAAAAAGTAAAATAAAGTAATTAAATACAATACGCAAACTATTAAACTGAATCCAAAATAAAGTAAAACAAAATCCTTGGTTATATAAAACACAATATAAATTGCTCTCTTAACCCTTCCAACATCAGCAGTATAATACCACCCTAAGACAGTTTTAATTCGTGTAATGGGGTCTACGACGAGGCGGAAGTTCAGGCTCATTCATTCAAAAACGTACGGGTCACTGATTTTATCCGTTTCTTGTGAAAACACTCTCAAAAGCAAGAAAACGATATGATAAGGATTGGTATTTTTTATTTTTTTAATCTGTAAGGCTCGCCTTGATACTCTTAGGGATGCTTGCATGTTTGTGGGTTAAATTTAAAACTGAGTTAAACTTGCAAATTAAAGAACTTTATGCCTAGTAAGAAGCTAACTCAAAGTTAAATAGTTAACCCTGAAACTTGCAAGTGTTTGCACAGACTCCAAGTTTGACATTATATTGATTACTAGCTTCCGCCCGCGACTTTTTTTTAGCCTTTGTTTGAACACGGAAAGTTTTTTTAGTCTTTGTTTATCAATAATAAGGTTTTAATGTTTACGATCTGACACGACAGCAAAGATTCGTAGACAAATAAAAAGGTTTTTTTTATGTGAGAGGTCAGCGAGTAAGCACATGGTTCACCTCGTGGTAAGAGACAACCGTGGCCTATAGACACCATATACAGGTTCCTCACTGTCCTGTGTCTTTGATTTAAGGCCTATTGTACAGATCTATTGCCTACCATACTTTTAGGACCGGAACATGACAGAATGATTATGGCAGCAGAAATAGGTAAGGCGGTAGATCCCTAATCTTCCAAGTTATTGCACAGCACACACAAGGGCTTTGTTGGTAATAACCTATGTTTAAACTTGTGCTCGCCTCTTACGAGCTACCTGACAGACAGGTAGTCTATTATACTCAGCAGACCCGGACGAATACGGGTAAAAATAAGTATCTACACGCTCGTATCATCGATAGGTTTATAGGTACAACTAGGGCACCCTAAGTTAACCGAATGCAGTAATCCCAAAAGAATGAATGAGATAGAAAGAAAATGCGAGAAGTAAACGTGATAGAACTGGAATGACAAAGAGGACACCTTGAAAGATGAACCCTAGACTGTAAGAGTAAATTAATCAAAATTTGTGCAAAGCTTTGCATCATGCAGAGATAGATTTAGTTGTAAAAAAAAACCGAATGCAGTATGTACTACTTAGTCCCACAATGTAATAGCTGGCAAACCTAACGCTAACGTTGTCTGGGATTAAATAAGTAATTCCGTACTACATCGTTTTTATCTATACTAATATTATAACCTGTCCAGGTTTGATTTTCTGCTTGTTTGAAATGAATAGGCTCCGAAACTACAGAACCGATTTCAATAATTCTTTCACCTTTAGAATGCTACATTATCCCTTAGTAATATAGGCTTTGTTTCATTAAAATCGGTAAAGTAGAAGCTGAGTTACGCAGGCGAAACTTCGTGAAACTGCTAGTCTGAAAATAAAAAGAAATGAACCCGTGAACTAGTGTAGTTGATACGTGAAGAAATTGCACCATTTGAACAGCGGTATGCGAAATTAAGAAAATAAAAGTCTGTATCAAACAGACTTGCAGTTGACCATACAACATCAGATGAAGGTTCGATGCGGAAATAATGCGGTAATAAGGGAATTCGACTGACCTGTCTTTCTTCTTACTGCTTTCTTCAAGATTTGCACAAGCACACGCGGTGAATTGGTTAAATTTTAAATTTTACTGTTTAAGGTCGCGACCTGCGTGCACGCTCGAGGATATTCAAAACAAAAGTGAATTAAAATTGGCGGCCCCTTACATCCGTGCTTTTGCTCTTCACTTTTTTCCAGGCGTTCAAATCTTCTTTCGCAATCGAACGTAAGGATTTTGGAACGAAGGACAATATTAACAGCAAATACAGCGGTAACAGTTGTCTTCGCCATCACCACACCCTTAGACCACAGAAGATAGGACTATTTGTAATCACCGACTAAATCTACGTAATTAAAAGAGATTGGTTATCTTTAACACTTGGTATGTTAATTGGATCATAGATCGAGTCGACTAACATTTCCTTTGATCAATAAGTTAATTGTATAGTGGGTATTGCCAGTCTATTTTAATGAATTTATTTGAGTACTAGCTAACCCAGCGAATTTCGTTTTCTTGTCACTCGATACTTTCAGCCTACTCTGCATAGGGAATTGGCGTGAATATATGTAGTAAGATAACTCATACGTACAAAAGTGTCGATATATACGTACAAATTATGCGAAATGTACTTTACTACGTGGTAGAGTTTCGCAGAGTCTTGCTAGGATTGGTACCACCCCCTTACCTATTCCAGCTGCCATAACGTCAGTGCTTGCCGTTGACGTGTTCCAGTTCGGAGAGTAAGGTAGCCGGTAAACGTACTATTGCTGGAGGTCTCACATCCCGGTTCATGTTGACAACGCATCATTACCACCTTTGATGTCTCTAGGTGGCGTGAAATCCATCTGCTTGTTTACCTTCCAGTATCATAAAAAAAGAGTGTGTGTACTCATGTACGCACGTAAGAAGTTATACTTCTCTCGGTGCTTCTGACAACATCCTTTAGACATTGAAGTCGACACTCAAACTGTATTTCCCATAGGTGCATTCTCCATATAGAATTTCGCAAAATGCAACCAAGTAAAGTAAGGGACTGGGACTTTTCTCGCTTAAAGTGTAAGTCCCTTCGCGTGCAGTTCGGCCTGCGGCCTCACCGTGAGCTCGCGGTGCTTCAGTCTACTTCTTTAGTCATTTAATTTGAAATTAAAATAGATTTTTTGAAATAAGCGCTAAGCCTCCATATTGAATCTTGAAAATAACACCAAGTTAAATTAATAATAGTGAAGTCTTTTCTCGCTTGTAGGAACTTATTCGACTTTATTTAGAGGTCATACTCATTCAAACTCCTCATATCGCGTGCTCGTATTTCAAAATTTATGCTATTCTATACAGAAACAACTATTACGCTAGGACTGCCGTGGCGGTTTTTCAATTATAACTTCAGGTGGCCATCTTTGATTTGAAAATTAATAAAAAATTCGAAATCCCCGCCCCCGATTACCCCTTAAAAGTCATGTTTGGCGACTTGACCCGAAACTTTCAAAAATTTTAAAAAATAAAAAAAAATTGCCGCCGTTTTGAAAAAATTAAATAATCAAAAAAGCCCTGGCAACACTGAGCAATATTCACTATGGAAGCGAATCTCCATCTCAAACTGTTAAAAATCTACAGCCTTTTTAAATTTGTATGGCGGCCATCTTTTTTTCCGCCATTTTGCATTTTTTTCTTAAATATTAAAGAAATTTTGTGTAACCGATCAATAACTTCTGAGGAAGTAATTTTCTAACTCTAACGGTTCGGACGCAATCAAAAATAAAAAGGTTCGCAACTAACTTTAGGGTGTTGCTTTTTTCTGTCGGTAGCAACTAACTTCAGACTGTCACATTTATCTGTCGGTGTGCGTGCGCATCATAAAAATTCACTCTCATCATTTTTCCCAATCGCGCCGAAAGAAGTATAACTTCAAAAATTAATTTCACATTATGTGGTCAGTGTTGTAATGTCCATTCTTTCTAAACTACAAAAATTGTGATTTGCCCGAAAAGACGGGAAGATTTGTCAACATATCACAAAACTAGAAACGAATAAATGAAATCGGAATACGCGTTAATGAATTATTGTTAAATTCACATTTTGACTTTTACCCCTCTGCCACGGGAACTAGCGAACGGGATAAGAAGTCCAATCCAATAACCTTAATCAGAACATAAAAACTTGTCTGTTCAATTTCGTTACAGTTAGTATTCGGTATAAAGCGCCGGTCGAGATGCAGGATATACATTTGTGTGTAAAGCGTGAGTGCGTGTGTGTTTGTAGCATAACTCCAAAAAACTTGAATTGACGTAACAGGTTTCGATACGAGTAATAGATGTAATCGATTTTAGTTACATTATTAGGTTTTGTCGGGCAAGGCTAGGAACTGGTACCAAAAGTACAGATTCTGTACCGGTATTTAGCGGTTCTTGCCATTTCGACACCTGGATACAAGTTCCGAAGTGAGTACCGGTACTTCGTATACCGTTAACGACCCTATACCGGTGTCTAAAAAGTACCCGTACTAATATCGATAAAAACCGGTATACAATTAAGGTACCCGTTCAATACTAGTGCGACGTTGCCATTTTTTTCATCGGCATTATTTAAATCTCTCATTTAAGAACAGAGATATCTTCGATAGAAGAAAAATGCTACGAAATATATTTTCTTGTACCGGTATTATGAACCAGTACTAGTATAAATACGATTAAACCAATAGTACCGGTACTAAGTCTGATACCGCTACAAACAGTGCAGGTAAGGCCTTTGGTATCATTCTTGCTTCAAGGCCATTACTACCGGTTCACAAATACCGCTATTACAAGTTAGCTGTATTATTTATCTAAGTCTTTTCTATACTCCCTTAAACGTCGTATTTAGTCTTATCTTCCTATTTGCGTTGAATTCTGAGAAACCAGTCATATTATGGACAGATTCATTGACTATCATTCATTCTGAATAGCCAGTCCATATTTCCAATCAGCATAATACTGTACAGTCAAAAGCTACAATTAATCGCTCATTCAGACCCAATAAACTATATACATGTTAATAAACCGACATGACACAAACCGAGAACCTATTAATTAATCTGGAGATGACCGTTTAGTCTCCTTTAATTATGTTGATTTGGTTAATAGTTCAGATAATTATGCTAGAGTAATTACAAATGATTTGAAGACTTTTATCATATTGTAGGCCAATTTTACTGTTTCTTTTTTCTAGGAACAACACTTCTCCCTTGTTACAGAATAGATCATGTGCCTATGACTCAGACAACTAGTAACAGGCTAGCATAGGCTTACCGTCACTAACACCGTCATATCTGACTAGGTGGTAGAGTTTCGCAGCAACTCGCCATAACGTTAATGCTGTCCGTTGGCATGTTCGAATTCCATGGGTAAGGTAAACTAACTTTTATTCAAGGCCTAACATAACGGCCTCATGTTGACAACGCACCATTACCAACTTTGGTGTCTCCAGGCGGCGTCAATTTTTTACACACAACAAAACTTTGTCTTTAGCAGCTTAATCCTTTGCATAAGTGAATTGGCTAATTTACTCCAAACCAGAAAACGAGAGTAGGCCTAACCTATCAAGCTTTTTTTTTTTGGAATGACTAATGTGTTGCCAACCTCGCGGTTTTTACAACTTCACCGCTTTTATTGGAAAATGACTAATAACAACCGCGAGCTTGGCAACACAACTTAACCAGGCTTTGTGGCTCGAGCAGAGTACTCAGCATAAGAATTAGCAAGCACGCGTTAGTACTATATGACTTAAATTTAATAGGTGATTAATTGAAAATTGTTACAGGACTCTAATTGGAAGTGTTTTTTGTTATGATGTGGTAGTGAACAGTCACCGACTCTCCTGGTGGTAAGAGATAACCGTCGCCTATACACATAATCTTATATGTTATAGGAGCGTTGCTGTCTCGTGGCTACGATCAGGCCCCCGCCACTCAACCGTACCTACAGCGATAAATGTCACCACTCCGACAGTCGAGTGTTGCCTCTTACGTTCGTTTATTAAAAGTTTTATATACGTTTAAAATAGAATGACTGGTTTAAAGCATTGCTAATTTGACAGATGTTCGTTGAAAAAAAAGGATGAGGGATTGTCGTTTTAAAAAAATAAAAATAAAAAAAGAACCGTAAAACTTAAAATTTCTTGCAATTGTTTACGAGTGTTTCTAATCGTAGACTACTTATTAGTTATTGTTATCTGTGTATAGTATAGCATTAATCACGACTAATTGTCAATTAAATGAAAAAGAGTACCTTTGTACATTAAAGCTTATTTTTGTTTCAATGAGTAAATATATTCCTACTTATGTATTTTAGATTATTATGTTATTCACAAATAAAAGTAGCCTAAAGTACTTTATTATTTATTGTGTGCCTAAAGACTAACGGTCTTATTCATAAAAAGTTATAGAACAGTTAAAGTGTTCTATAA
>NJDC01010179.1:5433-16088 GCA_002245475.1 Calephelis virginiensis
CACTTGGACCGCTAGACCACAGAGACGAGCTACATTGTATTAATATACATATTTACTCACCTAATCTACGTTGCTACTACAAAACCTTTCAAGGCTGAGTCCGACTCACGATTAGCCACTTTTTAGTGCTAGTAAGGTCAACCTCCAAATAGTAACGAGCACGATAATGTTCGCGCGATAAAATCGATGAACATTTTTAGACTTTTCAAAGTTTTTTTGACTTTTTGGGTTAATAGCAGATTTGGCTTTAGTGTTATTACCTTTTGGTCTATTTATTATTAGAAAATGAGGTTTATTGTTGCTTGTCTATTTTATACGGCAGTTCCCTTCAAAGAGTCGTCTGTTGTATATCGGAGACAACCCTTCGTTATCCAAAAGTATATTATACCCTTGGGTATTTATGTTTTTAAATGAAGGAACACTTGTACTGTTTTACGTATCGCTTAAGGGCGTGTTCAGATGACCGGCGCCGAGCACGCACACACGTTGAGCCTGCCCTAGACCCGCGCTCAGCACGCGTAATGCTTCGCGCACGCCTCGTAACCCGCTTTTACTACTAGTGACAGTCAGTACGACACTAGCTGAAGTACGGGCGCAAGGCGTGTGCTGCGCGTGCGCGGGGTGCAAGCGCCAACGATGAAATTTGTTAAATAGATCCTCGGGTATTATACGAGCAGGTGTCAAGAGTCTCCGAAACTATCTGCCTAATTTGGCACTCGATTTTCTCTAACCTACCCAAGGAACTTGGTGTGAATATATGTGTGTTTATCGTCTACCGCACGCCAACCTCCAGCACGTAACACGTCGAATCACCAAAAACTTGGCAAACTAGTTAACAAAACAAATTCGTTAGTAGTAGTGGTTCTAGGCGGTTGTAAACACTGTTTTGGATTCATATGGACCGTAGATATAATCCAAACTTAATCATTTTATTATTAGGTTACCTTTTAGGCGATTAGCATACTGCACCAACTACCGCCACGGTAGACGGTGAAGCGGATCTTAAATTGCATTGGCCTCTTACAAATCCGTAGATACCTAACGACAGTGCATAACACACGGGGCACATCATAACCGCGCGGATCGTCGTAGGTGCAGGTATTTTATTATGATATCATGAATGTCTCAGATAGAGTTTTACTTCGTATAAATCAGTGAACACAATATATTTTTATGTTTTTCTTTCGGCTCCATGAAAGCCAGATTGTTGCTACTACTCTTGTGTTCATTTTTGCCAGTAACCTTGATGAAACTGGTCACAACCGCTACGAAATCCACTTTTTCGCTTACGCTCGACGGTGCGGTGAGCGGTGCCGTGTGACAACCACCTAACGTTTTTAATGGTTGTAATTACACCTTGTGCTTACAATGATCTAACATGTCTTACCACTGCCTTAAACAATTCGGTGCCATAGTGTCTATGCATGCAATGCTAAATGCAAATGCAATGTTCTGTGCTACAGGGCGGGGTAGCCGATAATTTTGAATACGTGGCTAAATATCCCAGCCACAAGATAGCGACGTATGTACTTCAAAAACTTTTATTAAATAGATAGTGTGCAAAATATACGAGCACTAAGAATATTCGGCTAGGTGATGGTAGAACAAATAATTTCCCAATCCTTCATCCAGTGTTTATTGCACCCAGAGCCTCCATTACTCGGTTTGTTTTCCGGCAATGTTTCTGTTTAAATAAGAAACTAGGTTAAACTGTCGTTTCAGTGTAGCTACTTTATTTTTGTACAAGGTACATTTTCATCTGTTAAGACTTATTACTTGTGGTATCTTTTTTTATTTTTTATACAGGGTTACTGAGATGTGATGGTTTAATATAGTAAGGGGATAAAACTGTATTATTGGTAATACATTTTAAATATTGCAGCCAAATTGTAATATTTAATTTTATAAACAGTCATACGAAACAGTCTGCAAAAATGCTTCACTTGCTGACAGGCTATATCACACCTAGTACGAGTCATGACGTCACCAGCCTGCAAATGCGGCTGCGGTCAGTGGGAACCAGTTTTATGCTTTGTTTACTTTGTAACCATGCATCTTGCATTTGGCGTTGGATAAATATTTTAAAATGTTTTTTTTTATATTTTCAATTACGTCATAGATAGTGTTATCGATTCCGAATCGTTTATCAAAATTTGGCCGATACTTCAAATGTTACCCTGTTTATTTTCAATCATAACTTAGAGACACCGTAATATTTTGTTGCTAAAGTAAAGTAAGGACCCACTATTTTGTTTATTATATCAAAATATTGGATCTAGGGTATCCTATCCTATATTGGTCGAAGGACATGCCTAACTTCAGCGCTCGGATCGGCTCGGGTTCGATTCCCGACGGGGGCAGTCATTTGTGTGATGAATACTTAGATGTCTGCGTTTGCAGGTCTGGGTGTTTATTAACTTTATTCTGGTATCTATTTCAATATTTATATGTATTTGTCGCAAGGTCGTATGCGTGGCTTATATACTTTGGTTATTAGTATAGTTGACGTAGCAACTAGCGCAATATAGATTGTCATTCAAAGGCTTCAAGTAAACACCACGTCTAGTAGCAGATGCGCTTGCAGGTGTTTTCTTATCAGATTGTGGTTGTCGGCTGCTACGGCTATATATGTCAGAGCGAGCATGCTTCGCGAGGCATTCTTTGTGAACGCCTTGCAGTTTTCGGACCGCTGTCTAGTACGGAGGTTGCCACTGGTAATAGGTCTCTCCCTGTCATAGGATGGCAAAGAGATAATTCTAGATCGTAATTGTTAATTCAATTATGATCTAGGGCCTGGGTTGTGAGTCATTCGGGGGGTGCATTATTTGGTTGGCATTCACGCAGGAAGAGCGGGGTGGAGCTCTCCTTCCCCGTCGAGGGTTTACTTTTGTTGTCATAGTGGAATGCTTATTCCTATGTACACGATGGTTTGTTTGGCAACGGAAAGGCATACGCTACTTGTTAGTGCGAGAGTACTGAATGATAGCATGTGGACGTCAGGATCGAGTGGATTACGTGTTACGGCTTTGTTCTGATATTTCTAAGTTCTTTAGCAGCCAAATGCCCACAAGCTGTAAGCTCCTGGGCTACCCACCCGGCGGCTCATGTATCGGCCAGTAGATAGGATGTGTTTTCGCTCCGACATATTAGTATTGTTGACTTACACCCATAACACAAGCAAATAATTTGCTTGGGTTAGGTTTAATTTGTGTAACTAGTCCCAGAATATTTCTTATTTATTATTCATTTGTTTTAATGTGTTTTCATGTATTTTGCTCTTGATACACCTACTACACATATGTTATAAATGTTTTTTTTAGAAATAACTTTTTATAAAACCATAACCAGCATCCTTGCTAATTCTATGCAAATTGGTCCACTACGAATCAAACAGAAATATTTAAAACTGGCGGTTTTATGTTTAAAAATAAAAGATAAGTTTTTATCAACTTCAGAAAGAGGAGGCCATAAATTCGACATGTTTTCTTAACATTTGTTACGCGTATACTCGGCCAATAACAAACTGATCTTAGTGATTATTTTTTTGGAAAGATAAGTCATAAGTCCGAGGTGGTCCAAAATTGTTCTTTTACGTTGACAAGGTCATTATTGATAACATAATATATGATAATTTATGCATTATTAAGAAATATAGTATAGATGTAAACCCCGATAAAAGTGAAGCGATGCTCTGTAATTGGAGTATTTCATACTACCCGCGAACAGATGAAATCCTATCGCAATCCGGGCATCATCAAAATGTTCGATAGAATAATCCCCTGGGCAAATTTTCTGTTCATTATTTATTTACAACTGCAGGAAAAGTATAACAAAGTTTAAGAAAACTCCAACATTGTTCTTAAATCTGTGTCTTTAATACAATATAATTTATCTTGAGTTCAAAAAAGTCTAAAGAAAAGATAAGGAAAAGGGGTCGAAGCAGAAAGGTCAGGATGGCGAGTTGGCTTACAATTGATTTATATTTCCTGAACAGAACTCAAGTAGAGATAAAGTATGACAGCTTTGAATCTGCGTGATAAAGAAAAATGATCAAGTTTTTCTTCGAAACTTTTTACACACTTTTTGGGTTTGCTATACTTTTAAGTTGGCAGTTTTGTTGAGTGTAGTAAAACCTCGTCTACGGTTAAGTGGTCCGGTATTAGTGTTGACTACATGAAGCCCTAATCCTACATGAAGTACGAGCTTCCGTAGGGCAACTAACAACGTTTTTTGCAATTCTCGTATAAAAGAAACCATATCCGAGATATGTGAACGATTGGCCATAGGATAGCCACCTATCACATTGTGGGACTAAATAGGTACTTTTAGCTACTCGTATGTGGCTGGTTTTATCGCTGCCTCCTTTTTTGAGGAAAAAGTGTGGGAAAAAACAACAACTATATTATACAAAGCGCAAATTCGGCCTCATATGGAGTACTGTTCTCAACTCTGGGCAGGGGCTTTACAGTGCCAGCTCCTTCCGTTTGATCGCATTCAACGTAGAGCAATTCGAATTGTCAATGACCGGGCAATTACCAATCGGCTTGATTCCTTGGCGCTGCGTAGAGATGTTGGGTTCCTCAATGTCTTATACCGCATCTATTTATATATTTAATTCCAGCTGCTGATTTCCACCTCCAGACTTCGCGTCAGAGTTTAAAGTATCATGCCAATCATTTTGATGCGTGGCGATCTACAACTGTGCGATCCCGAAGACATTTTTTACCTTGCACAACACCTTTGTGGAATCAGTTACCGAGGGCGGTATTCCCAAACAATTATGACTTAGGGACCTTCAAGAAAAGAGCGTTTTCATTCCTTAAAGGTCGGCAACGCATCTGTGATACTCCTGGTGTTGCAGATGTCCGTGGACGGAGGTGATCACTTTCCATCAGGTTCGGCAAACGGGCATCACTTGCCCGTTTGCCTCCTTTTGTATAAAAAAAATGCATATCAAACATTTTTCTTCGTCCGTACCCTCATTTTTTACGATTCTTTTTTATGTATATTGCAGTTTTTAAATCAATTCTGGTAATAGCGAAAGTGTTTAAATCAAGTAAAAGCTTTGACTTAAAAATGATACATCTCTTAATTACTTAATTATTATTAATTATTTAGAAATTAAAAATGGTTTCCCCCGTGTTGGTCCGGGTCCCCTGGGGTCCTAAATAATAGACCATCTGCCTTTCTATCAGGTAGCTCGTAAGAGCCGAGCACAGGTCCTACAGTTTAAAATATAGGTCCTTACAAACAAGACCATGGTAGTAATGAAAATAAAAGAAATATTTTATGCGGAATTTGTTAAAAATTATTACATAATTATTTAAGTATTCCAACATATTCTACCACAATGTGTTGTGCAAATATTTTAACATTTATAAAAAAATTTTTTTTAGAGTTTAATGTTTATTTTTTGTCTCTTGAGTTCGTTACAATTTAAGTGATGAGCAATTTTTAAAAATAAAAAAAAATATCTTTAGATCCCCGAATAAGTAGGCAGAGGCACTACTAGGGCACCCACTACAAGCCAAAAGACACTAAGTCCCATAATGTGATAGGTGGCAAGCCTATAGCCAACCGGACATATTATATCTAGCCCCGAGCAAGTTTTCTTTATTTGAAAATCGGAAAAAACCGCATTCACTTTCAAACATGAATTCAAATCCGACACCTGGACCGCTAGACCACAGAAACGATTTTGAAATATAGATAAATTTAACTTTATATATAATAAAAACAATTACATATAATAGAAACGGCACATTTCCAATGCCGACCAACATTTTTTTTATTACAAAATTGGAAAAATCCAATTTTATTCTTGTTGGCCGACCCCGGGATTCGAATCCGGGACCTCATGTAGTCAAGTCCAACACCCGGACCGCTCGACCACAGAGGCGATTGGAGTAATTTATTCTGTTTATTAATAACACGGTACAATTGCAGTCTGGCTCACGTTGTGATTACTCTTATTTTACTAATATTCAAACAAATTTTCTGTTAACTTATTTATTATATAATTTATCAATATGTGCACAGTTAACAAGTAGCTTTAATATATTATATTTATACATCTTTTCGTACTTGAAGAAAAATTTAGTAACTTAAAGGCGCATTTTCATTGGTCGATAAGTCGGTAGTTAGCCCGATTGCGGGGAGTACCCGCAACGCTCCGTTCAGTCATTCATTAAACGTCATCAATACTACGCGCATTATTTATATTATTAACGCTGTTTATTTACGCAGCGTGGGAGCAAAATAGCTGAACGGTTTTCGGATTCACAAATGCTAAAACTCGTAGAGATCTATCGAGACTACGAATGTTTTTGGAACGCAACGAGTACTTTGTATAAAAATCATGACGCAAGACAACGTGCGTATGAACAAATTGCGGAAAAGTTAAACATTCCGGATTCAAGTTCGCACACTACGTATTAGAAGCACCGTGCATCTTTCTACTTTTAAGTAAATTTCGCATCCAAAATCTCTTTTTCTTTTTCTTCAAAGAAGTTATTAATTTCTTAGTTAATACACCGCAAACAGTCAAAATTGCTCCACAAAGCAATAATTGTTGATCCATGGCGAGTACGTCTGCTTATCTCAAAACCCACTGCCAAACTGTAGGTACCTAATTCTCTCGCACTTCAAATGCGGGCTCTAACGACCAGTGAAAATGGCTCCCCGCATGCGGGCCTTATTGCATGCGTTACAGAAATCACCCGCACCCCGTATGCGGGCTCTGACGACCAGTGAAAACGATAAACTCTTTGCGGGCCCTACGGCATGCGTTACAGAAATCTCCCGCACCCCGAATGCGGGCCTTATCGACCAATGAAAATGCGCCTTTAATAACATAAGGGCCTGTCCACATCACACGGTGTCGTCAATGTGGAAAGATGTGAAATGGTTACGAGTTACGTTACGTTGCCACGTCGTTATTGTGCACATTACGGCAATGTCGTCATGTGACGACGCTACGTGGCTCCAATCGACGCGCTCGCGTTCATGCTTGCTTCATTGTCACAGCGATTAGTTTTAATATGTAAATTGAACATTAGAATCTATACTTGCTATCGTTAGCACTTGGTGGAATTCCATTGTATAAACACTTTTAATTTGTAGTAAACACTTGTACTTATCCACTATACACTTTATTTAATACTTTTCGTTACTCTTAGCCAACCTGTTTCACTTTTAACAGCATCATCAAGTCTTTGAAACTAAAGATAACAAAACTGTTTTAGTTTAACGTTCGGTACTTATTTTTGGGTTGGATGTGATGTTGGTGCAAGTGTTTACTACAAAAAATTGTGTAAATTTAACATGAGCCGTCTTTTTAACTAGAAAGAGATTGACGCATTACTGTACCGTTCCATGTTGACGACGTCGTAACGTAGAGATATCTACAGGCATTAAGACAAATATGAAAACTTAATTAATTAAGTAAGTACATCGAAAAAAATATACAGATGATATTTTTTATAAAAAAGTAAAATTGAAATGTACATTTAATATCTATTGCTTAAACACAAATTACAGTAGTGTTGTTTATAGTTAGATTTATTTACTATGCTTAATTTCTTTCTTAATCTTCTCAAAAACAGTTTTTGATGAAATCTTAACACCAAGAGATAGGTTTATATTTTAGTGTCTGTGACCTCATAGCTCCAAAACGAATACACTGATTATTATGAAGACTTGTAATTTGAAAGTTACGTGATTGAAATGGTTCTTAGCTACAATTGATGAAGATCTAAGTGTTTTAAGATCATCTGCACTTTTTATAGGTTTAGCTTATTTATTAAATGCACGTGTAATGAGTTCATTTACTTCACCTTGAAATATAATATTTTGTGGTACATAACAGTCAAAACATTCACTGAACTAGTTTTTACATATATATATATATATATATATATTCGAAAGAAGGAAATGAAACCATGGATTTCTTATTAAACCTAACAAATTTGAGATCATTTTATATTTCTAGACTATTTCTTTGAAACCGAGGACCTCATGTTAGTGGAACTTGGCTGATGGAACATTAAATATCCACCAGCACTCCAACAAATTGTGGACGTTGTGTGGTTTAGAAGAGAAAGTTTTTTTTGTTTTTATTTTAAAAATTAGATATACAATGTTATAAAAAACCATCAGCCCTTAGTGTCGAAAGCGACAACTTTTTTCAAGTGCATAGAACGAAGTTGCCGCTTTACGGTTACCCCAAAGTAACTTACACACCTCGAGCAGTAAATCGAATATAACATATTTGTCCTTTTATTTGTACTTGTTCAATTATCTGTAGACATTTCTTATTTTTTTTTATCATAAAAGCATATTACGTTATTCCTATACCATTGCGCAAATAATCAAAACAATTGTAATATACATAAAAAAATAATAATCAAGTGTTACCATTAAACATATTGTACTAACCTACATTGTGTAATATATAATACGTACAAGATAAAAATGCTATTCAATATTATATTTACAGTTTAAAACATGATTATTGTTTACTATTACAAATATATTTACGAATCTTAAACTCTATAAGTAACCTGGAAGCACACAGAAATAATTTACGATATATTTTAAATGTACATTTCTTATACGAATAGATACAGTTTTTGAGGAATTAATATACGCGTACATTATTTACTACCTAATGAGAGACAGTTAAAAATGGTAAAGTAGAGTATTTGTTTAAAAAAAGATATTACATACAAAATTTTAATATACATTTCACTATTGTTTACTCATAGGACCATTTGCACATTCATTAAGGAGTTAAGTATTTGATTCCGAGTTAGCTAGTAACTAAATTTAAATAACTTTATATTTGATATTTTAACGCATTATTTAATATCAGCTAGAAACGTGTAAGTAAGTGGCTCTTAAACAAAATACAATATCTCGCAATCGAAAATAAGTTTACATATTTATGTACTGGTTTTTTTTACAAAAGCGAATCTCAATGTAAATTTAGCATGTTGCTTAAAAAATGTTCCCCGTGTTGGTCCGAGCTCCTTTTCAGAATAGATCATCTACCTTTCTGCCAGGCAGCTCGTCAATTAACACCGTGATATGTGACTAGGTGGTAGAGTTTCACAGCGACTCGCCCGGATTGGTACCACCGCCTTACCTATTCCTGCCGTCATAATGTCACGACATGTTCCGGTCTGGAGGGTAAGGTAGCCGGTAAACTTACTTGGTGTCTCTAGGCGACGTGAATGTCTTACCATCAGGAAATTCGTCTGCTTGTTTGCCTTCCAAGATCATAAAAAAAAAATGGCAGTCCCATGTTTGAAACTCGTTATCTTAGTATTGTGCAATATTCAAATTCAAATTCAAATTCAAAATAGCTTTTTGTATTTCTTACCAGAAAAAAGGTATGCTTAGTGCTTTTAAAATCTTACAAAAAGCAAATTATTTTTATTTTTGCAAGTCTGGTCAAAGAAAAGAACATGAATAATGAGAAATTAAATTTAGTTACAATTCTACATAAATATGATTCTATATTATATACACTTGCTTAAATGTTTACAATTAAATGGAGATTTACATTATTTATTCAAAAGTTTGAGTCCAGTGCGGATGCATTTTAAGCCAGTTTGACATTAAAAAGATTTTAGAACCCATATTTTTACATTTTATTAATGCACCCAGAAATGTAACATTTCTTGAGAATTAATTCATAAATAATGGATGAGAGGAAATAAAATAATAAAAAATCAACATAGGTTAGATTTTGCGTTTTCGTTATGTCAACATGCATTTTCCTTACTATTTTTAGATTTTGGTGAAGTAATAAGAAATATTTAATAAAAACAATAATTTCTTGAGAACTAATACATGAATATAAGATGAAAGTTAACAAGATCTTCATTGGTTAGGTTTTGTTCTTTAGTTATTTTGACATTAATTTTTAAACATGTTGGCCCTAAAGCTCATTTAATATTATGGGCCAACAGTTTTCTTGCTAAGCAGGTCGAAAGGGCGAGCGATTATTTTGATCCAGAGATTTTTGGCATAAAGTGTATTTTTAAATAATTATATTTCATGATGGCATAGAAAAATAGCATCAGTACCTTTATTTTCACTTATTTTTACTTTCAATTATTTGAAAATTATAGCATTTTTTTTCTATTGTATAAAAATTTAAAAAAATACAAATTGTTGACAATTTTCTAATTTTATCAATATTTGAAGAATTTGAATATCATATAACAAACACAAAGTTGTTTTAAGAAATAATTAAAAATGTGTGGTGATAAAAAAAAAAGAAATGTCTATTGTCGCCTCTGTGGTCTAGCGGTCCGGGTGTTGGACTTGACTGCATGAGGTCCCGGGTTCGAATCCCGGGTCGGCCAAAAAAAAAGAAAATTGGATTTTCCAATTTCCTAATAAAAAAAAATGTTGGTCGGGATTGGAATTGTGCCCGGTTGGCGATAGGCTTGCCACCTATCACATTGTGGGACTTAGTATTTTCGGCTAGTCGTGGGTGCCTTCGTTGTACCTCTGCCTGCCTCTTCGGGGATATGGGCGTGAAGATACTTTTTTTTAAGAAATGTCTTTTAATTACAAATCTTTAAATTCAAACAACAATGACACAAAATCCAAACTTTAATCGCCATAACACAAAAAAAAGCTTA
>NJDC01010181.1:2193-12536 GCA_002245475.1 Calephelis virginiensis
GACTGCTTGGGATTAATTGCTCCTTATACCAATCTCTTATTAATAATAATGTATAATGTATGATGTATTAGGTATGTACTTAATTTTAGTTTGGCCGCGTTCCGATCCGGTGTTAGTTTTTATATTATATAGACTTTTCATAAGGGCATTATGTAAGGTGTATGTAAATAAAAATATTTTCTATTCTATTCTACAAAGTCAATTACAGCTGAAAACGACTGGCAAATTCACCGGTTTGTTTATTTTATTCTGCAAAACTGCTGGTTATAATTGTCGAGCGGTGACCGCTGCTCGCAGTGTGTGGCAGACATCTGCGCATATTTGATATTTGTTTGTGTATCTACCACCAATAAGGTTAAATTGGTCCTAACCAACAAGACCAATGGTGGTTGAGTGCCGTAAACTTGCCCGGGTAGGAATCCAACACCTTACCTATTCCTGCCGCCATAATGACAGAGTCATATTACGACCGGAGGGCAGGATAGCTGGTATACTTGCATAATACGCCTACCACCCTGGCCACAGGAGAGCAACACACCTAAAGCATTGACTATAGGCCACGGTTATCTATTACCGTTAGGTGTGCCCTGTGCTTGTTTACTTCACAATATCATAAATATAAAAATGTGTAACACTTTTTCCGGTCCCCACGGATACCCTCCGGGTACATCGTTGAATCCATACATTATAAAAAACCATTCACGTACGCTGACATATATATTATAATGAAATACCTCTTCATTTCTCAAGTAGTTGGTCATGAGCCAAACTTTAATGTATCCCACAGTGGTGCCGGTAAAGAGGTAGTCGTTGTCGAGGTCGGTAGCGAGCGCGGACACGTAGTCCCCGACGGTGTGGACCGCCTGGAAGGAGCCCTGCAGCCCTCCCGCTGAGTGCTCCGACCAGCATTGTATCTGACCATTCTCCAGGGCCGCAACGAATGACGCTGGACATCAATTAAAATAGAGTTTATTTCGCGTTTCTCTTATATGGTATCTTAACAGTGCCTTTATTATACAAAGTGGAGATGACAATACGACATTAAATTAAACTTCGTGTTCCTAATATCGGTCCCAGTCCGCATAAAAAATTTCATTCAAATATATCCAGTGGTTAGGTCACAGGAAATTAATTTTCATTTTTAACATTTTCCACATGCTGTACTTGTTACTAAGTTATCACAGACAGGTTAAAGACCGCCGCATTGGTAAAGATAAATCACATGTTGCCAGCTCGCCTCTTTAAGAGACAAGAACATTTGCACTTAAATTAGTTCATACATTTTATTTGCAGATGTAAATTTTTGCATAATAAACTTTATGTCGTAGCGATAAGAGTCATAAAGCACGGCAGAATAGTAGAAAACCTGCGGAAATAATGTATGCTTTCAATTACGCACGTTTCTAACAATCCAAAATTGAGTATGTGCTAAAGGACCAATCTAGGTTCCTTTGTTTTTGTTTCACTTTCCTGTGCCTATTTATTTAAGTAGGTCAGTGGGTCAGTGTGTCACCGAGATCCTGTGACGTTACTAGTGTTATTGCTAATTCTTAAGCGCACGCGTTTCAATTTCGCCGCCTTTGTAGTGTCGGTCGGCGCAAAGCAAAGTTTCGCCATTGTTTATGTTTGTAAAAAGGTATTAACTGTGTTAAATAGGATGCTTTGTTTTATGCTGATAAGGACACGATATTTAGAATAGGTACTTAGTAACATTTTATGTGAATTGTGTGAATTTAGACGCTCGTTTGTGTTATTAATTATTATAATGCCTCATTACAATTATACAGCTTGGGAGTACACCGATATGATTTTAATTTATGGGGAATCTCGCGGAAACGCAGCTTTAGCACTGCGGACATACAGAGAAAGGTATGGAAACACCCGTATGTGTCCTACTAATAGCCGCACTATTGTTCAAGCTGTCCAGAGAATACGGGAGAATCAACCGTTAATCCCTCATTCAGATAGTGCTCCTCCACGAAGACATAACCTTGATGAACAAATTTTAAATTATTTTTCACGCAACCCTACATCTAGCCTGCGTGGGCAGGTCGGCATTTTCGTGTAAATCATAAAATTATTCATCAAGTTTTAAAACGTGAGAAACTCATGCCTTTCAAGTATAGAAAAGTGCAGGCGTTGTTACCCAGGGATAAGCCTGTAAGAGAGGCCTTCTGCGATTGGATTTTAAGAAAAAAATCAGATAACCCCGACTTCCTGTACAATGTGATGTGGACTGACGAAAGTACATTTACAAGAAATGGTTTATGGAATCGACAAAATCTTTGTCACTGGTGTGATATCAATCCATGTTTAACTCGGGAGACTTCGCACCAGTACCGATTTTCTGTTAATATGTGGGCTGGCATACATAAAGATTGGGCCCATAATTGGGCCGGTTTTATTGATGGTAATTTAAATGCCCAAAAATTTCTAGAGCTTTTAAATGGACCCGTCACGGAGTACACGGATGAGCTCTCGTTGGACGTGTATAGCCGAATGTGGTACCAATTGAATGGAGCACCTGCTCATTCAGTGGTGTCTGCCAGAGAGCGTTTGTCTCAAATGTTTGGACAGCAGTGGATTGGCCGTCATGGACCATCGCGATGGCCTGCGAGGTCACCGGACCTCACGCCATTAGATTTTTTCTTGTGGGGGATATGTTAAAAATGATGTTTATTCTACAGAAGTTGATTCTGTAGATGATTTAAAAAACAGAATAATCAGATTTTTTGACAAGTATGGCCAATAATGGCGACCTTTTATCAAGAGTGAGAAATAACATTATAAGACGATGTCATTTATGTGTTCGAGTCCATGGCGGACATATTGAAAATCTAAAAATTTAATATGAAACTAATGCCCGTTTTCACCAACAAATCTTAAAATTTAAGGGTCCCCTAAATGTGTTTAGGTGAGTCCTAGCGAGAATTTCATTTTCACCAACGTCTAAGTGACACTTATGTTCTTAGGTGTTCCCTAAAACTTAAGAGCCCGATTGCTCATTGCCTATCCGTCCCCTAACTTAAGGTGACAGTTATTGTCAAAAGTTTACGTTAATTGTTCCATAATAAACAGCGGATTTAAACCGATTTTTTAAGAATTTAGAAGAAATTGAAACAGAAGAAATTATTTCTAATCCAATTTTTTTTAACAGACCGCGTATTTATCGTCAAAGAGCAAATTATTTTGAGAAATATGATAAAATAGTTGGACGAGAGGCTAGCATACACGCGTGCTACAGGGGCAGGCATTTGTATGATAACCATTTAGGTGTCAGCATTTCCGGGTCTGGGTGTTTATTAAATTTATTCTGGTATCTATTTGAGTATTTCCATGTATTAGTATCGTTTACTAACACCCATAACACTAGCATAGAAGTTGCTTACTTTGGGGTTAGGTTCAGTTTGTGTAAGTTCTACGGAAATATTTATTTTATTTATTTGTGAGATATAGATTATCTAAACAGATTGCTATTTTTATTTGATAAAATAAACATCATTTGGAATTAAAAGATGATTGTTAAGTCTTAAATTTTATCTGCTATATAAAATTAAAAAAATATATGAACATATTGATAACATAAACATCAGGTTGAACTTTCTTAACTAGTACCGACATAATATCTTAAAATAATATTTCAGGAATAAGTCAGTGTCGCCTATAAACCAACTCTTGTGCACTTTTTACTACTTTGCTACTGGCAATTGTTTGTTAACTGTTGGAGATCTAGGGGAGGTCAGTTGCTACAAGTTGCAGTGGTATAATAAAATGAGTTTCAAGTGCCGTTGTATCTCTGCGAGAAGAGTCCTCACATTTCCCGAATCACAAGAAAAAATCTCAAAAGGGAAAGGACACTTTTACAAAATTGCCCGGTTGCCTAATATTTTAGGTTGCATATATTTCACACACATTAAAATTCAATTACCTGGTGAGATTGTTACCTTGCTTTTCATTCACTTTTATTAGGTTTAACTAAGATTAATAATTAAAAATAAACTACTAGATGTTGATGATGCAAAAATATTTCGAAACCAGAATTCGTCTAAGTATATCAATAATTAATGTGTAAATAAGCGATGCCAGTTTATTGATAACTAATGTTGTTACAAGATCAGGTCCATCACACGACTCTACTATAATATATGAAAATAGTCACATAAATTCCAAATTTCAAAGTTGAATATATAGGGTATCATATCTTTTAGGTGATAGTGGATATCCATTGAAGGTAAACACCGCATACTTTCATTAATAGAAAAATAAAAATATACACTAGATAATAATAGAATTTTATACTAAATATGAGTTTTTTGTGATTAAATTCGAACAATCGAAAGCTTCATCAATATTACAATTCAATGTACGTTTCTCTATTATAAAGTTTACGTAGTTGTCAATTGTCAGCTATAATGCCATATTAAAAAAGTTAAGACAAAAGTATGCGCATTTTGTGCCTTAAGCAAGCACCAAATACATTAAAACAAATAATAATCTCTAAGATATGTAACTGAAAATTTAAAAAAAACAATATTTGTGTTCTATGTATTACTTGTTTATCCAATAATTTTATTATTTAACGATGCAATTCACTTATCGATTCAGAATCGATTTTTGGTTACATGAACAGTAATAAAGAATCGTCACTTAGTTGAGAGTTACTTAAGGAAGTAACACTTAGCTTGGTGAAAACGAATTTAGGTAAGGGTTGGATTTAGGGGATCTTTTAAACTAAGAGTCACTTAACTAGGGAATCCTTAGGTGTTAGTTGGTGAAAACGGGCATAAGTGATTTAACCAAGTGAGTGTTACTAATAATTTCATAAAAAAAATCTCGAGAACTGTGTTTATTTGGTGTATTTGTTTTGTTCAGCATGAATGGCGCCAAAACATCGTATAATATACGATATAAATACCGACGCATCGGTAACGTAGGTATCTACTCGCACCGCGCTGTTGCCGCTTCTATCTTAGTACTCACAGGTTAGTGACCTGATAACTACAAATGATGTTCTATTTCATTACCATTTTTATGCTATTTAGTTTGTTCGAAAATTATTTTTTTTAATTTCGTTGTCAGGATTTATTTGATAGTGACAAAGTATTCCTATGAACTGTTGTTGCCTGTATTTTCATTTAATGTCGTATTGTTTTCTCCACGCTGTATAGGTATATACGAAGCTGTAACATTTGTAAAAAAGAAATGTAGATCTGTTTACATTTTTAAAAGGAAGAGGCAATAACAAGGGCAAAATACGATATGAAACGCATAAAACAGCTTTTTATGGTAATAATGTGGTCTAGATGATTCAGCGTATTTATAATCATTTGCCTACTTCACTACGAAACATTGATAATATTAAGAAAAATATCAATAAAATGCTAGAAGACAAAGCTTTTTATGACGTCAATGACTACTTAAATTGTTAATGGGATTCGTAATTATTGATAAATAAGTATTAAATTAATGTTTTATAATGTTTATTATTTGTGTATGTGAATTTGTATCAAAATTAGAAATGATTGCGACATCAATATAATTTAGATTTAATTGAAATTTGACAAGATGTACCTAATAGTATTCAATTTAAATGGGTGATTTTCCTTGAACATTATTTGTGTATAATAATATAAACAAGAGCAGGCTAATTGGAGTATTACTAGTTTTGCATTGAACCTACAATGTTTGCGTACATACGTGAGATAATGAAACTGATTGCTGCAAATTTTAAATTTTATTTCTTAAAATTTACGTACTTTTTCCTAAACAATATTTGTATGCCACTAGGCCAGGAGTAGTCGTTCTTTTAATTACTTCTACGAATAAAGGAATTGAATTGAAAAAAACCATTGGTTTTTTATGTGATAATACAGTGCACAAGCACTCGGCTCTTCCCGTGGTAAGAAACAACAGGGGCCTATAGACACCATACATGTTGAAAGTGAGTCGCTGTACTGTAGCCGAGAGTTTTAAACCTATTGTGTAAGCCTAGCGGCTTATCTACTCTTTGGATCATGTCACTCTGGCGGCAGGGATAGGCAAGTCGGTGGATCCGACCGACCTGGGAAAGTTGGTGCACAGTAGTCTATAGTAGTAAATAGAGAAGATGATTTGACCGTTTTAGTAATTTACCGAGTTAGGACTGCTATCCAAAGTATAGACGAGAAAAACGAGATCAAGCACTTATTAGAAAAATATGTAGACATAACACGATCAACGGTGGTGAGAAGTCACATAGTCGCGTGAATTCACCGGCCTCCGGAAAAGCTCAAAATAAGTCACTTATAAGTAAAAATAAAAATATTGTAGAAGGTAAGAAATGTACTCGAAAACAATTGACTTATGAAAAGAACTTCTCTATATTCCAGTCAAAGATGAGACAAAATTTCCTTTTAGACTCTGTTTAGGTCGAAGGAACTACCGCTTTACCAATTCCTGTCGCCATAACGCCTCTGTCAAGTTCCAATTCAGAAGGAAGGGCAGCTGGTAGACTTGCACATTAGTCTTAACACCTCAGCCACAATGTAGCAACGAATCTATCACATCTATGGTGTCTAAATGCCATGACTATCTTTGACCATCAGGGAGGCCACGTGCTTGATCACTATCTTTTTGCAATAAAAAAATCATCTACCTACTATGCAACTTGATACTGGCGAGCTTAGGTTAAATTGATCGTTAATACAATAATTCTATATTAGTACACAATGCAAACCGTTCCTCAAAAATATTGTTTCTATAATATATAATGTGACAGGACTCTATTATTATTGATAAAGTCCTGAAATAAAATTCTTATATTTTATATCTGATTGTACAAGGATTCAAATAATTCAGATTGAGTTTCCTTGTTGTTTTTAATTTATTTTTCGTAACTAAAAAAATTTGGTGATTTCTGGCCTTCTCTTCGTACTTTCATTACAGAAGATCGCGAAGTAGCTATGTCAATAAAGAACCACTTAAACAAAGTAAATAGTCACACATTCACATTGTACGTAGTTATTTCATGATGTAGGTACCACCTACCAGTCAGTTCGCGCTAAACTTAAATGCGGCTCGCGCGGAGTTCAGTCTGTAGTCTGCCGCAGGTACAATCGAGCGAGTGCAACAATCGCCAAGCGGCTTTCGGCGTCAGTTCAGACATGTTCTTTAGTAAGTTTGTTGTTCTAATTTTGTCCATGTTCCCGTCCAGAGTGTAGGGTAGCTGGTTATTATATTATAGGCCTAACATCCTGACCGCAGAACAGTGAACCAACTGTAATATTTATGTTGTGTATAGAGTATAGACTACGGTTGACGGCTGAAGACTCGTGGTGCCGAGAACTATCATATAAAAAAACGACGGATTGCACTCCGAGAATGCCGCAGAAGTGAAAACTTGATATTAACGTTGCGCAAATTTTGATATTTTGGAATGGTTAGGGAATAATTTTGCAAGAATTGCTTTAATTATCGGTATGAAAGTGCCATCATTTATGTGGTAGAATAATATATTCATTTATTGCGCTATCGTACAAAAACATGACAACACGAACATTCGCGCAAGCGCCCTGAGCCGTCTTACGAATTTTCGTCTTACGAAATTTCAGGTCACGTGTCCTGACACGAGTTTAGAAGTTTTTACCCATTCCAAAAAAGTGCGCAACGTCGTTAAAGAAGTTTTCGCTTTAAAACTTTAAATTTTCATGTGAGGTATAAGAATATGCAATGCATGTGTAGTGTGTAAGTACTGTGTTGTATAGTTACCGACACGCATGTGCACAGGTCGGGTTTGTAAGAAGAGCACGGCGTGTACGGCGAGGTGCCGCAGCGAGCGCGCGGCCGCGGGGAGCGGAGCCACAGACACACGCCGCCGCTGCGCCTTCGCCATTGCCGCCGCCGGGGACAGGGTCCCCTCGACCGCCGTGCTCCCAGCGCTGCCACACAACACTTCCGCAATACTATACTGGACATTTGTTACATTTGCACATCGGTCACATCACCACGTGGTGCACTAGACCAAATTTTTAATAAATTTTGTGTTTCTTCACCATTATTTATCTTCAAAGTATAATACGCTTATTATGATACGCTATGATTCAGAAACGATACGCTTGCGCCAACGAATAATCCGATCACCAAAACATTTTATAAACGCTGTTTCTGGAATTGAGTTTTACATTCTCTTCTACCGATTGAAAATGGGTGCCACGTAGGGTTGCCAGATGGTCCGGATTCGTCGGGATTGTCCCGACATTTTGTATTACGTTTCCGAGAAAATATTCAAAGTGTCCCGACGAAACAGAAATTGAAATAGTGTCAAATCTGTATCTCAAATCAATTGCCAAATCCAAAAACCATAAGAACAAGGTGGGAATACCATTCTGGAACTTATAGACAAAATAACCCAAAAAAGCAGCGGATGGCTTTAAAACCATCATTTTTGTTCTATATAAACAAAAGTGTTAACCATTAAAACTAAGCAAATTAAAACAAAAATGCTATAATTATGACTTATCTACTCAACCCCATTGAAGACAGTCATTACCAATAACTTCGGCTTCACTTTATTTATGTTCTTGTACCACACCGGGCACACTTAAAAGTTTGCAAGGCAAAAATAATAAAGGTTTAGGTAAGCAAAGTTTTAGTCTTACTTAGCTAAAATTATGTAAAAAAAACTCCTATTTTCGAAAATAGAATTGTCAAATCACGACATGATATTGAAAATATCGTCTTACTACGCTTAAGTTATGTAAAAAAACTCCTATTTTCGAAAATAGAATTGTCAAATCACGATATAATATTGAAAAAAGAGTCTTACTACGCTAAAATTATGTACAAAAAGTAGAAAAATGGCATTTTAAACACTGCAAAAAATAATAAATTTGTTTTTCCTAAAATTGCATATTTTTTAGGGTATTTTAGTCAAATTTGAAAAGATGAGGCGTTCTATATCCATATTTATCATCCTCTTAGGGTTACTTTTAAAGGACCGGCCAAATTTTAATATAAGGGGTAAAGGCTTACATAGTAATGCATTTTAAATAAAATTGTCAAATTGTAATATTTACTTTCAGAAATATTCATTTAAAACAGTCAGTAAAAAAGCTTCACTTGTTGTCACGCTATGTCGTACGTAGTACGAGTCATGACGTCACCAGTCAATGAATGCGACTGCGGTAGGTGAGAACCAGTTTTATGCTCAGTTTGTTACGTTACAACCTTGCATCTTGTATTGTGCGTCCGATAAAAATTATAAATTGATTTTTTGAATTTTTAGTTTTTTCATAGATTGAAAGTGTAATCGATTCAGAAAAAGCCACATCGTAAGTGGACCTGGATTAGCCGGGATCGTTCGATAAAAACGAGATAGACTTTATTTTGTCTACTAGATGCCACATATTCAATGATGCCTCAGTGATCAATAGGCTGAAAACCGGCAGTGATCATCGGATGGTAAGAGGCATATTGAATATCAACACAAGGCTTGAATAGTCACGGCCGATGAGGTCTACGCTCCGTCCAATCCCAGTCCAATGCCAAAGTATCAAAAAGTCTTAGCTCGAACTTCAAAATCGCTTCGAATGCCTGGCAGAATCAACGGACGCTGCAAGCTGTCCAAGAGGCCAGGTCGAAATAATTAAAGAATCGAAGCAAGAAGAGAACTGAAAAGCTCTCAGACCTTACTCTCAAACTCATGGGCGAACAGGATGAAATGCGGTTGCAGTCTTCAGTTGCCATACAAAAGTATATGGAGCTAAACAGACAAGTCTCCAAGGCGTTGCGGACAGACCTGTGCAACTTTAATATGTCTTGTATTAAAGAGGCCATCGTACGTAACGAGTGCTTCAAGGTGTTCGCTAGGCATTTCCCTCCCAACCTCCGCTCCGAGCAGTCGTGCGCTAGCGCTTTGTTTCAGCGGCCTTTGTTAAGGGGCCATATATGCTAAAATACGTCAGCAATATACTGTTTTTTTCATACAAAGTAATTATGGATCTTGGCGACAAAAATACACAAGATTAACATTAATATGCCTTATAAGACTAGTGTTTCCAAAACACGATTCATTTCACTTTGCTCGATAGAAAAAAATCAAAAAGTTAACCCTTTTTTGAAAGCAAAACCCAACTGTCTACTTCAATTATGAAAATATCGACACCAGATTTAACATAGATATACCTAAAAGATAACTGTGTCCAATATGGACCCTCGGAGGCTCTCTCCCTTCGAGCGCTTCATTCTGGAGCGCCATCTCCACCTAGCAGAAGAATGGCAACAGTTTTCTGCCCCCGCTCCTTCCGCTTCTCGCGCCGTAGACGCGCTGATGCCCGTCTTCGGCCGTCCGGCCGCCGTCGCGCCCC
>NJDC01010181.1:12970-23962 GCA_002245475.1 Calephelis virginiensis
CTCGCACTACACGAACGCCACTCTGGCGGACGAACACATGAGCACGGCTCATGAATCCGCCTCGGACGACAGCTTAACCTATGTCCAAGGCGCGAAGTCTAAGCGCTCTCGCAAGCGCAAAACTCACGCGGCCACTCCCCCCGAGCTCTCCCAAGTTTTAGACTCCCCACTCAGCCCGCCACCTGCCGTCAAAAGATAGGCCGTGGCAAACCCCACCCCTGCCCCTCAGGCAACTACGTCCCAGGCGTCGGCCGCCCCTCAGGCGACCGTCACCCTCCCGGCCACCCAGAGCGACGTCGAGATGGCTACATCTCCGAGCTCCAAGATCCCTCCGCTTATCATCCATGATAAGACGAAGTAGAATGATCTATCCCGGGCGCTTCACGCCAAAAATATCAACTCACCCACGCTCGATCCACGAGTGAAGGTATTAAAGTAGTCGTCCCGACGACTACCGATCATCGCCGATTCACGGCCCTCCTTAGAGAACGGAGCGTAAGTTTTCACACCTACGCTCTCGCGGACGAACGCCAACTGCGCGTAGTTGAGAGTAGATCACGGTACAGAAAACTGTACCCGCCCCAAACGCGACCAATTAAGCTTGGCCCCTCCGGCCGAGCCAGTTTGCTGCGTCAACTGCGAGGCCGCCGGCCATCCTGCGAACTATCGCGGATGTCCCAAGGCCCCGCAGCGACGCAGACGCGGGCCTCGCTCGCGACCTGCCCGCCAATATAGGCAACCCCAAGCCCCTAAGGCCTCTCCATAACAGACGGTGAGAAAGCCGATATCTTACTCAGAGATACCGGCACTCCTGTCACTGCCCTTGGGCCCCCCACCTCCTACACCAGCAAATGCTTGGGTCAATCTCCCAAGCATGGCCAGCAAACCCGCAGCCAATGCTACTCCCGCGCCCCAAAAGGCGACTCCCAAGCCTACAAAGGCCCCCCACAAACCGGCCCCTAAGGCCTTCCCTCCACCTCCTAAAGCCACTCCTGGTGAGTTCGAGGCGGACCTCGCTCTCATCACGGACCTGGCTTACGCCATTGACCCGGGCGAAGTCTGATACTTGACGTGAACTCAGAGTGACGCCTCCCGAGCGTCACATCTTTATTATTGCAAGGCATGCGGCCTTGATAAAATCCATCTAGAAATTCTCCAACTCCCAAAACTTAAATGGATAGGACACCCGCACGTGTGAAACCGTACTCCCTATCGATAGCGTCATTTAACGCATCCGGCTTAGCTCGGCAAATAAATGAAGTACGGGAGTTTGTAAAAACAAACAATATAGACATACTCCTCGTACAAGAAACCCTCGTCAAACCGTGTAGGCACGATCCCAAAATCGCGAACTATAATTTAGTCAGATTTTTAAAGAAAGAAACACTTGTACTGTTTTACTTATCACTAATAATTTATTAGGTACTTTGTAATTAGTAGCCTACCGGTTTCGCTTATACAGCATCATCAGGGCTAAAACTTAAACTCTATAATTTAGTCAGAAACGATAGATTAGGCCGAGGAGGCGGCACCCTAATCTATTACAAAAGATGTCTACAGATATCCCCTCAAGATCCTCCGCAGCTGGAGAACCTAGAAGTGTCAGTATGTCAGGTGGGTATGACCGGACACAGGTCCGTCATACTAGCATCAGCCTACCTCAGCCCCAATAAGCTCTTGTTGGAGAGAGACTTCGAAAACCTCTTCAACAAAGGCGATTCAGTTTTCGTAGGAGGCGACCTTAACTGTAAGAATGTACTTTGGCGATGCCAGCGGAACAACTCCAACAGCATCACATTGGACTTTCTTACGGACAGGCTAGACCTCAATCTGGTAGCTCCTTCCGAGCCTACCAGATACCCTCACATAGACTACGATCACTCTATTAACCACAGTCCCAGTACATTAGATCTAGCACTGCTACGCGGCGTTGGTGCTACACGAACTAGACTCCGATCACAGGCCCGTAGTCTTCAAACTAGGACCTGACGATCCATCCCTATTAATAACTAAAACCAAACAGGGTGTAGACTGGCAAAAACTCAACACAAATATCCAGTCTCTACAATCCGAGCTCCTCGAACAAATCCCTGACTTGATAAACACAGTCGAGGAAGCCAAGTCCGCCACTAGTCTGCTAACTAGACACGTCCAGACCGTAGTAGATTCCGTACAGTCCTGGACGTTTTTAAAAATAGATTAGATCTCCCTAGTGACATCAAGAATCTCATTAGGCGTAAAAATGCCGCGCAACGTCGTTACGTTAGATTCCCGTCAGACGACTACCGGCGTTAGTTTCGTGCTCTACAGAGAGAAGTAAGGCGGCGCGTAGCCGATTACACAAACGGACGCTGGGATAACCTTCTCAGTGAGATCTCGCCGTCTCACGCGGCCTATTGGCCACTGACGAGAACTCTTAAAAACGACCCTAAAGTCGACATACCTCCCCTCGTCAGACCCAATCTACCTCCCGCGTTTGACGATGCCGACAAAGCCAAATGCCAAGCAGATAACGTACAATCGCAGTGTACAGTTTCCACTCTACCGAGTGATCCGAACCACATAAATATCGTAGACAATGACGTAGCGCGTAGAGCATCCGAACCTCCCCAGGGCGAACCGTTACTCCCCACCGACCACGACGAAGTGAAAGATATAATCAAAGATCTTCACAATAGAAAGGCTCCGGGGCCGGGGAAGTATTTCAAACACGATAATTAAATATTTTGAATTTTCCTACCGCACTCATATACCTACTAGTAAACATTTTCAATGTATTACTAGCAGGCAGTGCCTTTCCTGACGAGTGGAAAGAAGCCACCGTCATTGGAATACATAAGCCGGGTAAACCCCGTAACCTCGCAAGTAGTTACCGCCTGATTAGTCTTATCCTTTCACTCAGTAAAATATATACGAGCGTCTTATATTCGCCCGGCTTAAGACAGTCGTAGCTGAGAAACAATTGTTAATGGATGAGCAATTTGGTTTCCGGGCAGCTCATTCATGTACAAATCAAGTGCACCGCCTCACGGAGCACATACGAGACGGCCTGAATAAACGACTACCTTTATACACGGGAGCGATATTCTTCGATGTGGCCAAGGCGTTCGATAAGGTCTGGCACAACGGCCTGATCTACAAGCTCTACGAAATGGGCGTGCCAGACAGACTAGTTCTCATCGTACGAGACTACTTGTCGAATCGCAAATTCAGATTTCGTGTAGAAGGTACTCTCTCTAGCAGTAAGCCCCTAGAGGCGGGAGTGCCGCAGGGCTCGGTGCTCTCACCTATACTATACACCCTCTAAACGAACGACGTACCCCGACCGCCGCGCGTCCACGTAGCCCTCTTCGCGGACGACACGGCTCTATATTCAACCCTCCATCGCAGTAAACAAATAGGCTGCAATCTTAGAAACGCGGTCACTCTCCTGGGCGACTGCTTCAGGAAGTGGCGAATAGAAGTGAACCCCGATAAAAGTGCAGATGTGTACTTTAATCGAGGTCTCACACCCGAACCCGGGCATCATCAAACTGTTCGGAAGAGCGATCCCCTAGACAAAAACATGTCGTTCGAACCGCATAATACGCGCGTCACAAACAAGGCTGAGTTCGTACTTAGCCGTCTCCATTATCTTATTAATAAAAATAGTAAAATGTCACTTCGTAACAAAGTGACACTTTACAAAACTTGTGTTAGACCTATTTTAGCATACGGTAGCGTAGCCTTCGCGCATACCTTCTCGTCCCATCTCAAAAAGCTTCAAGTAGTCCAGAATACGTTCATGCGAACTGCCACGGGTGCCCCGTGGTACGTTCGCAACGAGGACCTACATCGCGACCTCGATTTACCCACTATAGCGCAGCATTTCAAAGAACTATCGGAACGTTACTTTGAAAAAACGGCTGCCAACCCGAATCCTGAGGTAGCATCCGCGTGTGATGCTACATGCACACACCGGTCGCAAACGCTCACTCCAATCATAGAAGACCTCGCCACGTGTTATCGTATACTCCGGACCCAATAACCGCGGCAAATGCTATTCTCCCAACTCCAAACCGGAACACGACAAACTCACATCACTTTAACATTACACTACACCGTCGCCACCGGTCTCGGCGACGAAGACCTCTCTTGCACCCGGCGCCTAACGCCGAGCGACGAGTCACAAATACTCCTCCATCAAGTCCACCCAGTAACCAGAACGCAGCACCAAGTCGAAGTACGGTCTCCCGGGAGACAGGCCTTGGTGCTGGCGTTGTAGGTAACAGCCCAATCCATCTAAATAATGATGTCTCGGGCTGAGCACTCTGCTCGGCCCACAAAGTTCGGTAAAGTTGCAAAAAATCGCAAGATTAGCAACAAGTTAGTCATTCAAAAAAAAAAGGTGTTCGCTAGGGATTAGTCTGTTTACTAGACCCAATTGATAAAACTGAAGACCGTAAAAGGTGCCGTAATTTCATCTAAGGCTGAGATTTTGAGAGGTTAAGAAGTTCTATGGATAGCTGTACAATTCAACACGACCTGTTGTTAGTTTGGCTATAGACCCTAGAGCCAAACTCACCCGTTAAAACACCGAAGACATCCCGGACGTCAGCTTGTACGAGATTCGGATGGCTCTGAAACAAGTGAAGAGTAATAAGGTGGCGAGGGACGATGGAATTACTGTCGAGCTACTGAGAGCGGGTGGAATGCCACTACTTAGCTTCTCCAAAAGCTATTTAATTCCGTCATCTTCGAAGGCAGTGTTGCAGAAGTGTGATGGTTCTCTTTTCAAGAAAGCTGAAAAAACAGTATTTGAAAAATTATAGACCCATCTCACTTCTGAATTTCGTTTACAAGTTCTTTTCGAGGGTTATCTCGAACCGGCTATCACGCAGGTTGGACGATTTCCAACCTCCCGAACAAACTGAGTCCCGTAGAACAGATTATACAGAAATCCGAGGAGTATAATCGGCCATTATGTCTAGCGTTTGTGGGCTACGAAAAAGCCTTCGATGGCGATCGGGGCGATGCTTCAGTCATTACAGTGGTGCCAAAAAGCCACTCGGTCCGATTACAGGATCAAAGCTCGAAACCGATCCAGTTGCAAAAAGATGTAAGACACGGAGACGGTATTTCTCCGAAACTGTTCAGTGCTGAACAGACAACCGCTGGGGTGAGTGGCAGCCCCGCACCGGAGGACGTAGTCCCTCACTTTGTGAAATGATGATCTGGTCAAAGTCGCGGAGAGTCGGTGGGTACAAGCGCCTGGTGACCGTGATTTTCCTCCGGCTAATGATGCTGAATTGGTAAAGACAATTTTAAAGTTTTTTATTGATTGTCCTTTCCAAAAAGTTTAATGTGTTTTTTTTTATAATTAGTTCACAAAATAAGTTAGTGTTAATTATCCGTTTTCGAAGGTCTAGTTTCATATATTCATGAGGACAAATCGGCACATTTAGAACTTATAAAGCCGAAATAATTATTATTTCAGTCTCCTGCAATATATAATATCATGAGGCTGATAATTAACATAAGAGTAGTAAAACTGTAAAGGCTGACTTTTTTTTTTCATTTCATTACCACGTAGCAATTTATAGTTCCTTTTTCGAAAGGAATTATATATAAAATTTATATATTATAATTATGTAGTATAATATGGATCCGTATACATTTTATCAAGATCCGAGTTCCGACTATTGATTTGTGAGTTTACTTTTTTATGAAATGGCTATGAAAATTCCAATATTATGATGTCAAATAATTAAGCGCAGTAAAACCGCAAACACAAACTCTAACTATTTCATTAGGTCGTCGGTATTGCCACGTCACGATTTGATAATTATTTTTTCGAAGATAGCAAAGATTTGGAAACGGTCCCACAAAATGTTATTGACATCATCAATGATGAGGTCGTCTCCATAACCGAAAAATTAAGAACTATTAAGTATAACTCAAAAACTATTGGTCGGGTCATGATAATATTAATACGAGAAAACGGGCTTAGCACTCTGCTCGGCCCGCAAAGCTCGATGAAGTTGCGAAAAATCGCGAGATTAGCAACAATTTAGTCATTCAAAAAAATATATGAGAAAACCTTGGTATCATATCTTTTAAAAAGAACTATAAAAATCGTTTTGTTAATGGCCGAGTCATAGCATAATAAACATACAGTCGAATTAAGAGCCTCTTCCTTATTCGAAGTCGGTGAAAAAGAAGCATCAAGTACAACAATAGAAAAACACAGAAAAAACAAAAAAAAACAAATCAAATAGGTAACCTTCCCTTCCTAAAATCCGTGAAAAGGTGGTTAATTTCGTAATACCTGATTTTGAAAATTATCTAAATAATAAAAAGATGATTTTTATGAATATATTTTTTTGTCCCGACTACGATTTTTAAAATTCTTACATTTTGAAATTTAGTCCAGATATTTCAGCCTTCCTATCAAGCAACCCTAGTGCGCCACGAAGTGGTAATTTGAGTTTAGGAAACAAAAGAAGGCAGATGAAGTCATCTCTGGTAAATATGAACATGTTGGGTCAAAATTTAATCGTCCTGGCATGTCCTGTGGGACTCTCATGTGAATGAATTTTTAAAGAAAATTCAGGTCTTTTTGGACTAGCCGAGCGGCTACATGTTTCGTACCCAAATGATTAGTTAAAATGTTACTTATCGTCTCGTGAGATACAGAAAGTTCGGCTTCTATCAATCAAAAGTTGAATGAGGATTTTGAGTTATTATTTTATTCACTTTTGCGATGCTAACTTCAGTTGCAGACGATGATGAGCAAGGAAAATCTTTCACCACATCTCGACTGCTTTTTACTAGGTTTAGAGTTTTTGATAAAGTCGATTCAACGTAAGCCTTCTGTAATATATTCATTGATTCCGAACACGAAATTCCATTGGCAAGGTAAAATTTCCAACTACTTGTTTGATGTTTTTGTCTATTATGAACAATGCATACATGCGATATAACTTAAAATAGCACTGCAGGCAACTAGCAGCCTGTCCCGGCTTCACACGAGTGGATAAATTTCTAATTTCTCAAAGAAATATCGCAGGCTTTAATGGTAAAATGTTTTTTTCCAAATCAGTCCAATAGTTTCGGAGCCTGTTAAATATAAATAAACACACAAACATTGTACTGTTGAATCATACAGGAAACCATCGAAATACCTGTATAAAATCTCAACTCCATCGGCTTAGTCGTTTAGGATTTATGGAAGAAATAGGTAAGTACGGAGAGATAATTTTTGCTACCCTTTGGGTATTCCAATGGGAATAAACCAAAGTCTCGTTTTGTAAGGTAGACTTTGTTCATCAGGGACACTGCAGAAATTAAATTTAATTTAATAGTTAATAAAATTTAATTTAATAGTTAATTAAAGGGAATAAAGGTACCTCAACCTATAATTTTTTCTTGATATTCAGTTAGATTTTGCCTTAAAAACAACTTTTTGTATGGTGACTTTGCGTAAAAACCTATATTTATTTCTTTTGATAACGAAGACAGAGCAGTCTTCGAAACGTCAAGTTGCGCAATACGAGGGTTTTTTTTAAGGTGCTTAGCCTCATCTTTGAATTTATAACGACAGGTAAAACGAATCTTTAGTCAAAACTTCTTCAGACGTGCAATAGCTCCACCTTTTTTTTTTCATAAAAAACTTTTTGCAAAAAAACATTTTACATAATTTGTAGTAAATTTGTCCTTTTTAACTTTTAATCTTTATTTAACAGTTTTCTAAGTTTTTAGGTGACGAAATACCCAAAAAAACATATTCTTAACATGAATCCTTCAAAACAGTATAGGAACTATTCGCTTTCATTTTTTAACTATTATATTTCAGATTCTTCTGAAGCACATTCTCTTGATATCTGAAGATTGTAGCATAATTTCATCACATAGAAGAAATTTGGTGCAAATCCAACTGAATACGAACGAAAAATAATTTTAAATTAACATTTTAGAGAGTTATGATTTCTTAGTGCTTGTCACATTTTTTTTGAAATCATTAACCCTGTTTCTAAAGCTCCACAGCATGAAATAAAAGACACAAAGAACTATTATTATATTTAGTAATCTTTTGAATAATAGACTGTGAATTTCGAAATGAAAATTCATTAAATAGTTTGCTAAATGAGGCCAAAATTTAACAAAACAGTGGAAGGTGATAACTGTTTTTATAAACAAAAGCAATTTTTCAGTGTAGTGTAACTGTTGTGAGCAAATAATCCTCCAAATGACACAGAATGTGACAAGCCTAATTAACGTTCCCACTGCCCATCTCCGCGACCAGAACACGAATAAAGGAAGAGCTTGTGAAACAATATAAATTGTCACGTTCTTCACATATGACAACCCTACCTAAAGTTCCCACCTCCGCGACCAGATGACAAATAGAGTCCGAACACGGGAAATAAATCCACTGGTCACGTCCTTTGCCAATTTTGTCAAAGAACTCACCACAGAGAACACCAAATCGCACTCGACGTATGTTTCACCTCAACAGCGAGGCATCCTCAGGAAATCGACCGTACCGTACAAACGACGACACACGAGTGACTTGCCGCCTCTCGTAACTATCGCCTTACCCCCGTAAGGAGGCAAGAAAAAGGTGCCGGGGCGTTGGCCCCTCAACCTTAGTTTCTACCGCTGGCTTTTGCAACAGCCAGGTCGTTGGGTGGGGAATTTCTTCCCTGGGTCGAATCCGGTGGTTATGCCCTCCCCTTGCACCGCCCTTGATCTTCACGTCACGTTAGGTGCGCGGGAGATCGCACGGGTATGGCTTCGCGTCCGGGAAACGCGCGTGCCTGGATGTCTGTTATGTGCAAGTGCGCCGATTGCTCAGCGCGCTCGAACATGGTGTTTTTTAGTAGAGTGATGAAGGCCTCTGAATATTGAATGATTGATGAATTTAACATACAATCTGATGAATGTCTGATGATGTACAGTTTGAATGAATGTAAACAATGAATAATACACTTGGATCATCATGATACGGCAACATTGGCAATTTTCTTTTAGGCGGCTAGCACTGATAGGAACAAAAACAATGTCTTTTCTTTGAGCTTTTTGCCGAGTTCTTGGTAGTTTAACTAGTACACCACAATTATCAGAATCCATTTCGCTAATGACATTCTTGTTAAAGGGTTTCATATTTCTAAACATATTATCGATGTAAGTGGCACTGTAGTTGTTATTCTGGTAGGCTCAAAGAAAATGTTGTGCAAGTTATATGACCTAAAGAGATTTAAAAATTTTAATGAAAGTGTTGATGGTTCTAAAATATTTATATTAAAGTCACCACAGATAATAATATTTGACTTTGAATTAGAAGTTTTCAATAATTTCTCTTCCATTGTGCTTTCAAAATCATCATAACATGCGCAAAAAACACTTAACACAATAAATTGCTCAAGCTCAATACAAGCAATCTTAATAACTCGTTCAACAGAAAGGCTTAAAATGTCTTTTGGTTATTTAAATTTGGTATTATATTTTAATAAATAGGTATTATATTGCGGGGCAATTTCACCAACTTTTAACATAAGTTCCTTTTTTTAAATACCTGATATCCATTGTCACATATTTAATTTGAAGCCAGTTTATTACTTGTTGCTTATTCCATTGAGGTGTCGGTATCTTCTCAGATTTAACTAAGTGATAAGGTGCGTTATCCATGACGACAACACTTCCCGGTTCAAGTTTTGGTATGATATTTTTGAACCAGTTAAAAATTTTTCGCAATCCATTTCTTCGTGGTAATCTTTACTTGATTTGGATTTAAATAATAGCACCCCCCCTCCCCCTTACACAAATCCTTTTTCACTTAAAATGTGCAAGACTATCAGCCTTTTATCATTTCTATTAAATAAACCGGCTCGATAAGCATCCTTCTTGTTTTTGATCGTCGAATCTACCCATGCCTTTTTTTTAACGTGTTTAGCGTTTAACCACGTTTCATCAAGTAAATATATATTTTTAATGGATTCCCTGTGTTCTTTAATTTTTCTTAGATATTTACGTCAACGCACAACAATGTCGTCTCTTTCTAGTAATAATGATCTGCGTTTCGCAAAATCAAAACCAGGCTCATGGAGTATTCAATGGAGTGTAGTACGTTTGAATGGTGGAATATCTGCCACATCTTTACATAGTAACATAATTTGTCTAACGTCGGGTACTCATTTTTTAAATACAATGAATGCACATTTTTCCTTATAACACATTTGTCTAAATCATCAAATTTATTAATCATAGATAGTCGAGCTCTTGTTTTACAGGTGATTTTAAGTCACACGTTTCCTTCTGTTCTTTGATTATTTTTTAACGGTATTTTCAGAAACACCACATGCACTAGCCGTGTTCACTAATATATTCTCCATAGTCACGTTTTGATTTCCAAACTGTTTAAAGTATTTAAAAACATAATAAATCACTCGTCTTTCTCCACTACGAATTATTGACCCACTTTTATTTTTAGGAGCGGATATGTGAGGTATCCATTTTCAAAATTGGCTAAAAACAAGTCTGTACTGTCTGAAGGGCACAGTTTAACTAGTGAACACGACTTTCTAATTAAGGGGCGTGGCTAGCTGCGTCACAACTATGAGTCACTGTTTTCTTTGTTAAGGTCTCAGAAAATAATTAACATATTTAAAATAGATCGAATATACTTTTCATTGACACAAGAGAAGATTAACAAAAAACAATACATGATAAAGCTGATATTTTAAAAAGAATAAATTTATCAAATCCTTCTTCTTTCTTTAGGTTTTGGCCTTCACGTTAGTATTTAGCCATTAGTCAAGTAGAAATTTGCATCAAATTTTATATCAATTTCAATTAATTTTAAATAGTCATCAGTCATAAGTCCTCAAAAAAGTCATGTAATGAGATTTGGCGGCACCGAGGAATTACACGATACGCTAATTTCTTCATGATTATTTCATTTGTGCACTTTCACTGAACAAAATTGTACAAAAATGCCACCAAAATTGACTA
>NJDC01010189.1:7237-17431 GCA_002245475.1 Calephelis virginiensis
ACATCATATATACTGGATCAGAGCGTATCTATCGCTGATCGATACACCATACTACAGTATCGTAAGGAACAGGAATCCAAAACTTGCGTTTTCGTATCGCGACGCTGGCTTATACGGAACAGACGTAGGTAGGATACGAAGAAAAGAACACATCTTGACCTAGCTCTAGATTCGACTTGATCTGTCAGACCCAGATGATATTTCACATTAAAATTCTTCAAATTTAAAATTATTCGAATTAAACCAACCTCAAAACTTCAAGCTCACTAAATAATTTTAATCTAACGGCCCGGCCTCGGACTTAACTTCTTTAGGTCCCGGTTTCGATTCCCGAATCGGCGAACAAAAAAAATTTAAAATGTATATTTTCAATTTTCTAATAAAAATAATGTTACCCGGGATTGGATATGTTCCCGTTTGGCGATAGGCTTGCCACCACATTGTGAGACTTAGTGTCTTCGGCTAATCGTGAGTGCTCTGTTTGTGCCTCTGCCGACCGCTTCGGGGATATGGGTGTGAAGATACTAAAACCAACAATGTGATTTAATTCCGTTATTAATATGATTAAATTACAACAAAGTTATTGTTCAGGTTATTCAACTAAATAACGAACGGAACGAGCAAAGTAATCATATTTGTATTTATGGCTTTAAAATATACTTAAGTATCAAATACAATTAATACAAGTAGTGGTCGCTTGTTGGCCGAAATTCGACCATAATAATTTTTAATATCTTGTTGATTAAAGCGCCATCTTCATTTCTTAAGTCCAACTACTTAGTTTCCAAACTGTATGGTGCGTCATCGGTGATCTTTTATGTGATCATCAATATATATTTGGTTGTGTGTGTTAAATGCACGGTAGTGTGGGTAATGTTTTATTTATTGATTTAATGTACTTTATACATACATACATACATACCTTCACGCCAAGTCCCTTACGAGGTAGGCAGAGAGTATCGAGTGCCAGACCTCACGGAAAATCACTTTATAATCACTATTATTAAAAAAATATTAGCGTTCTGTACTTCTACACATAAACTATAAGTGTGCCCAATTTTATGCTCCTGTGTCCGCGCAATTTTTATAAAATGGGGTCCAAAGTTTTGGCACCACATATTAATATACAGATATTCAGGATGTGTATGTACTCGTATAAGGATTATTTTTTTATTCATTCACAAAAACATCAGAATAAAAATTGTCGCAAATACCTATAATTATATCATTATAGTATGTTTACAGTATGGATAACAAATTGGCATTGTAATTATCTTCTGTGTAATACATGTTTACTACTATATGTTTTTCTTATTATATATCACACGGTTATTTCGATTTGCGCATGTGTTTTCATAGTATATAGTCAATACTAATAATAGCATAAACTTACAAATTTGAAGAATGAATGAAGTAACACTTTCGAATATATTTTCGACACAAAAAAGCCTTGACTTTTTCTAAGTTATACATAGGAATACAACGTATTTTATTTGAATAAAATATTTCAGTTGAAAAAAAATCTAGGGTAATAACCCGTCACTATTGTAGATGATCACAATCAATGCTAGAACAAATACCCTTGTCGATATTTAATTAGGTAATGACATATGTTAATCCCTTCCATTTGTTAATAGAAAACGATTTTTGGCTCTAATCATATAATGATAAAATTAACACTAAATTAGCCTGTTCTTCGCTTTGACGTTGTCAAAATATTTTTATGTCAATCACAAATCTACTCGTACACCACAAAAACAAACTCAATGTAAGTTCAAACTATTCAAGCAAGTTATAAAAAACAACACAATAGAGTAAAAATTACATATCATTGAAATAAACGAAGATTCGTAAAATGCCATAATAAGACTGCCCATAGGTACGACCCAAGATGGGCCTCATCCGAGAAACAGAGTCTGGCAAACGAAAATAGACACTCGTATTATATTTACAAACTTTTTTACACGGCAATTATATTAAAGCCAGTTCCAGACGGTTGTAAACATGCCTCAACACAAAACAAAGGTTACAAACCTTAAAAGAAACTTTCTTTACATCTTCCTATTATAATTTCATTTGAATTAAATCTACGGTCCAAATGGATGCAAGCCAATTTTTACAACCGTCTAAAACCCCTACGAAAATATCAACTTAGACAAACAAATGTCAAGATGGCGACTATCAATAATTAAATCTAATTATATGAAGATGTTTTGGTCCTTACACGGTAAAATATAAAAAGATAAAAAGAAGAGCGTGGTTATTCCTTTGACTACTAAATTTAGAGATTAACAAATACAATTGTAACAAGTTTCAAGAATAACCTATTCTAATAGTTAGTCTGAGTTTTATTTTACTTTTTAATTTGCCGCTCTTTTTCAGTCTCACTTTTGCTTGCTTTGGTTTGCTGTACATTTGTAGACTGTGTAGCGGGCGTTAGTTGTGGCTAATTAGACGATTAACATTGGAATTTAATTCATCACGATTACAAAAAAACATTTCTAAAAGCGGACGTCCGAATTGTATTAACCTTGTGGCTGAACTCAGAGGTTTTCTTTTAGAGTTCATCAGGTGTATATGTTGCATATCAATCAACTACGACTATATTAAATACCAATGTCAAGCAAAGAGGTCCATAGGTGAACTCGTGTAACTGCCATCAAAGCGTGAAGCCATGGACGTCGAGGTTGGAAAAATTGAAATAACAACTTTGAACTAACTGTTACAGTATAGATCATAAACAAATTATCCGTCTTATAACAATAAAAACATTAAACACTCGTTGAACACTTTTTTTTCTAAATTTGAAACCCTAAACACAGTCCAAAATTGGATTTGCAACCAATAACATACCGCTACACCATACACATATAGCATTTTATTGGTTGGATATCAATTTTAAACAGTGTTTAAACATGTTTAATTAAAAATTGCTAGTGGAATAGCGGTAGATGTTTTAAAGCATTGTTTAAAATGTATAGCAGACATTGGCAACCTCTTGGTGGGCAAGGGCCACAAGATGTTAAAATTAAAAAAAAACTGGCACAACTTTTAACTATAAGTCTAGAAGTGCCTTATATTTTAAATAATATATTGGTCGTATCTAACAATATAATATTCTTAGCACTCACACTGTTTTACAGACTGATGTTAAAGCATCGCACAGCAGCAAAAGGTACTATTTTTAGGGTTTATCGGTAGATAAATAAATAAATATCCCTGGACAAGTTACACAAATTGCATCTAATCTCAAAGTAAGTAAATTATGTGCTTGTGTTATGGGTATTACTCAACAATACAAACACATAAATACTTAAATAGATACCATAACAAATTTAATAAACATCAGACCCGGAAATGCAGACATCTAAATGTTCACCACACAAATGATAGGATTTTCCGTCGGGAATCGAACCCGAGCCTTGCGGTTGGTCGGCGTAGTTAGGTGTGTACGCTAGCCGCTCGACCAAGGAGGCGGTAGATAAATAAACTTATTAAGCCATTACAATAAGCATCATGAAAGATGAGACTTGATCCATCTTTTGCTTTGGCTTGCGCAATAGACCATTATTTAACTAGTCAGTAGTATTTCTTTCTTTAGGTTTTGGCCTTCTCGTTAGTATTTAGCCATTAGTCAAGTAGAAATTTGCATCAAATTTTATATCAATTTAAATAAGTCATAAGTCTTCAGGCAGTCATGTCAGGCTCTTGGGTAAAGCGGTGGCCTGTTTACTCAAGCGCATGTAATGAGATTTGGCGGCAACGAGGAAATACACGATACGCTAATTTCTTCATGATTATTTCATTTGTGCACTTTCACTGAACAAAAGTGTACAAAATGCCACCAAAATTGACTAATTTCACTCAATATCGACAAGAAATTCAATAATTATGAAAAAACTTCGACCATCTTTTCTCTCGATGGCGCCAAAACCTAGTCAGTAGTCATCTGTCATTTTTCATCTAGGAATAGTGTACATGCTTATTACCTCTGTACCGCAGACAAGTACAAATTATTTTACAACTGAAATTATTTCCGAACATAACATTACAATACGCCTGGAAGTAAAACTTTAAAGAGAAAAACAAAGAAAATAGTCAAACAAGTGAATTGTTTTATGGCAAAAGAAGCGAAGGAAGGTGTTAGTAAGTTAAAAGCAGTACAAAAATGCACAGCGGCCTCTCTAAATCATAAATAATTAAAACATAAGTAAATAATTAGCTTTTTGTTAAACACCAATATTGAATAAAAAACGGCACACGACAATCTGCTAGAATATGTGAAAATGCTTAAATATTGATGTTACCTATATTTGCACACATACATATAAATAATTTTCAATTAAAACAACAGAAACAAAAAATCTAATGTGTGGTCTAGCGGTCCAAATGTTGGACTTGACTGCATGAAGTCGCAGGTTCGATTCTTGAGTCGGGCAACAAAAAGAAAATTTGAGTTTTTCCAATTTTCTAATAACAAAAAACGTTGCTCGGGATAGGATATGTGCCCGGTTGGCGATAGGATGTGTGTGTGTTGGTGATAGGATTGTGGGACTCAGTGTCTTCGGCTAGACGTGGATACCCCGGTTGTGCATCTGCCTACCTCTTTGATAGATAGAGATATAAACGATATAATATAGCTATAAAATCCAGAGTTTAACTAACAGTGCTAATAATAAACTTATGACATATTAAATGTTTTGATGTTTTGTCATTAAATGTTATGACATATTATTTTTTTTTATTTTAAAATATTTTTACAATAATTAGTATAACATTATGTTTCTAAGAGGAGCAATTAATCCCAAGCGTTCTTATCAGCTAAATATTCAGCAATTGTATTATAACCCTTTCCATTTAACACATTTCTTAAATTTATTAATTGAAAGTTCTTTTATAAAATTGGAAAGTCTTTCTTTATGATATTGGAAAGCAGACAAGCAAACGGATTTCCTGATGGTAAGAAATTCACGCCACCTAGTGACACCAAAGATGGTGATGGTGCGTTGCCAACCTGAGGCCGGGATTTTAGGCCTCGAGCAAAAGTAAGTTAACCGGCTACCTTATCCTCCAAACCTAAACACGTCATGACGTTTTGGCGACAGGAATAGGTAAGGCAGGAATCCGGGTGAGTCGCTGCGAAACTCTACCACCTAGTCAGATGTCACGGTGTTAGTGACAATAAGCCTATGTTCCTGGTCTCAGGTTGGCAACGCAACATCGTTGCCAACCTGAGGCAAAATTTGCATTGTTATTATATGGTCTATTGGATTACAAAATAAAATCTATTTTCCTTTGTCATTGCATTCCGCGTAAGGATAAAAAAAGTCGCTATATTTTTCATATTAATTATTGCCAGGAGAATGTTTTTCTAAGAGAAAAAGATAGTAAGTTTATAACAATTTTAGACTAATTGCTTAAATTATATTATGTAAAAAAAATGATGTATTAAAATAAATTTGTTTTAATTACAATATTAATTTAGTTGTTTTTATTCCATAATCTCTGCCTACGATATGTATGTGTGTATGTATGTATGTTGCTTTTATTGAGAACAAAAATATATAAACGCTAGCTTAAAGATATACCGGCGGGAGAAACAAAAATCAAAGTACGTAATGCGGCGACGATCGAGGACGAATTTCGATCAGTCCATAATTAAAAAATCAATATCAGAAAGACAATTTAATTTCTTAATTTTACTAATAGATAAAAATATCTTACAGGTAACTAAATCAAAATTAACTAGTAGCGGAATCACTACAAAAGAATTTAGTTTTACTTAATTTAATTATAAATTTGGGAATGTTAGAAAAAGCAGGTAGATGTAGGTACCCGGGTATACCATGGTTGACATTCCACGATCAAATCGTTCGGATATTACCCGAGGGTGGTGTCAAGAGTCTCCGAAACCGGTATGTATGTATAAAAAGGGTAACCTATATGGAAGCTAGACAGGAGAGATCGTGATACACTCTGCCATCCTATAAGAGACTTGGCGTGAAGATAAGTCTGCTAATTTTTTCATCTAACGCCCATGAAAAGGTAGCAAAACAACCAAGCCATATATTTCGAGTAAGACGTAAAGTTGTTAACTTCAAGCATGTAGAGTTAGAGGGATTAGAAAAAGACGCTTAGCTCTACATGAATCTGATAACTTTTTCCAAGTGCGAGCCATCTGGACTCGTGCGAGTGACATTTTACATGAACATCCTTCCCCGTGTTAGTCCGGGTTCTTTTGCAGAATAGACCATCTGCCTTCCTGCCAGACAGCTCGTAAAAGGCGAGCATAGGCTTACCGTCACTAACATCGTGACATCTGACTAGGTGGTAGAGTTTCGCAGCGACTCACCCGGATTAGTACCACCGCCTTACCTATTCCTTCCGCAATAACGTCATGACGTGTTCCGGTTTGGAGGGGAAGGTAGCCGGTTAACTTACTTTTGCTCGAGGCCTAACCTCTCGCCCTCAGGTTGGCAGCGCACCATTACCACCTTTGGTTGTCTCTAGGCGGCGTGAATTTCTTACCATCAGGAAATTCATCTGCTTGTTTGCCTTCCAATATCATAAAAAAAACATGGATTATATGTAATATTATTTACTGGAAGTCAGATAACGAACGCAAAAGAAACCCAAATCGGTATACAGACTATTTATTTGTCATTAAGGGTCGTGTAGCTCTTGAGCAATAAACAGAAAAACACATATTTAAAATCATTTTCCTCATTTCAGGTTGTGTAATCAGTGTCTGACAAATTTTGTTTAATGCGTTTAATATTATACCTAGTTATTAAATCCGGGAACTACGCAAGATTGAAAACAGCTACCTACATGACACATACAATGGTCAAGCGTATTTGGAAACCAACACAAAGGTTCCGCAAGAAAAATATAACGAAAAGAAAAACTAAGCGATACATTGCATAATCGTAAAATTAAAAATTAAAAATCCATAACCCCTACTAAACCTACTCGTGACGTAGCTAAGAACTCGATCACTCCAGGTTTCGAACACAAATTTACTCGTTGAAAAAGTATGGTGGCATAGAGAGACCAACATTCACAGATAGATACCTCAAACTTAAGACACCCTCTTTTTTTCAGGGATTAAAGGAAAGTGAAAACGTTGCCCAGTAAAAGACCCTAAGGTCTTATTTTCAGGGATTAAAGGTGAGTGAAAACCTGTAAAATGTCCTTAGAGCTTACATTTATATATCTGTGCCTTAGGGTCACTTGCATGTTTCGGGGTTAAGTATTTAACTCTGAGTTAACTTCGAACTAGGTTTAAATTACTTTTTATTTGACTGTTTAACTTCTTATTAAATATAACCTACAAGTGGTCCAAAGAATAATATAAAATCTAGAATAGAATAACTTGACCGCCTCGTTGGTCGAGTGGCTAGCATACACGCCTATCTACGCCGACCAACCGCAAGGCTCGGGTTCGATTCCTGACGGAGGCAGGTATTTGTGAGTTGAACATTTAAATGTCTGCATTTCCGGGTTTGGGTGTTTATTAAATTTATTCTGGTATCTATTTAAGTATTTCTATGTACTAGAATCGTTGACTAACACCAATAACACTAGCATATATTATGCTTACTTTGGGGTTAGATTCAATTTGTGAAACTTGTCCAGAAAAAAAAGAATAAAGAAAGAATGACTTCCTTTAAATCAGCCTTTTTTTAAATGTCACCAAAGACTTCAACATTTATTTTAAAGAAGGTAGCGTCATCGCTGTGTATTTATAAGTAATTTTTTTTCTGTATATTGAGGGTATATATTTTTACTACTATGATTACTAGTTGACCCGTGAACGTCGTTCCGCTATGCATCACCAACCTTTATGAGATTTCATTACAATGATTTAAATTGTTATTTAAATATCACAACATTGAACCCCAAAATTCACCTGGAGAGTTCGTCAGTACATTGTAATTTTAATTTCCTCTGCGCTGGAGGCTAGTATTCAAGGTTGGCTGTGTTCGGTTGACAACATATAATGGGAACCGGCACTCGGTGACAATAAGGTCAGGGATGGTGACGTCCAATTTCCTCATGCACTTCAATTGTCTACTAAATAGACATGGCATCAACTATCAAGCACCAACCAACGACTTGAGGGTCTTTCACCTCAACCTATATGCTAGTTAAGGTTGCCATAATGATTCTGTTCAGATCGGGAGAGTAGGGCAGCCGGTAGACTTTTGCACAATTGGTCTAAGAGTTAGTCCTCAGAGCCATTCATTCATGGGGCAATGTATACCGTTCTACAATAAACTTCCCAATTATATGAAAGAACTTACAATTAATAAATTTAATAAATGTATTAGATGTAAATTAAATAAAAAGGGTTATTATACCATTGCTGAATATTTAGTTGATAAGACGGCTTGGGATTAATTGCTCCTCAGGCCTCTTGCCGGCTCCTTTCAGTGTACGGCTGCGTTCCGATCCGGTGGCAGATTTATTATTGTATAGAGTATAGACGCGTCACAGGTGCCTCTAGTAGGTTTACGTGAAATAAAGATTTATTATTGCTGCTCGCAGCTCGCACAGCACGCGATATGTGTAGTTTGACAGCGGTTGAGCTCAAACTACTACTGATAACCTCTTTTCAAGCAAACACAACTCTTCACCATTCTTTACTCAAAGAAACTAAAACTGAAAGTGTAGCTACGACTAGCCACACCGGACAGCAATCTACATGGGCGGCGGATCACACGGATGAAATTCAATATCTAACGGGTGACGCCTGAAGCACCGCGAGCCCGGCCTGCGGCCTCACTGTGAGCCCAAGGTGCTACTCGCGAGCTGCTCGCAGCTCGCGCAGCACGCGATATGTTTAGTTTGACAGAGGTTGAGCTCAAACTACTACTGATAACCTCCTTTCAAGCAAACACAACTCTTCACCATTCAAAGAAAATAAAATTAAAGTGTAAAGTCAACTAGCCACAATGGCCTACAGTCTACATGGGCGGCGGATCACACGCGGGCTGCTCGAAGCCCGCGCCGCGCGAAATACTAGTTTTATATATATATATATTGCAATTGTGATCATATAATATTATTATCTTATTTATTTTCTTGAGCAATTTGCCATTTTAATCTATAAAATTGTTAATAAATATTGTGAAAAAATTTTGACATATAAAAACACGTCATGTCACGACCATAGCCAAGGAGATTATTATTATTATTATAACACCTAAACCAGAGGTCAACGTTCCTATAACACATATTATGTGTATAGGCAGCCGTTATCCACAACATTTTTTGAGAACTAGATCCACGCTTAATTCTTAGTTGACTAAAACTAGATGGAAGATCTCTACACCGTCCGCCATTGCTGCCACTTCGTTAGCTATTCATGCACCACAGCAGCCTTCACAGAATATTGTGACAAAGGTTCTTAAAAACGCAAGATTTTTGAAATTGTTCTAGGTCCAACTCTGTGCCAAGTCGTTAGTCCGTAGTTAGTTAAATATAACTGCAATATTAGTAATAAGACAAGTTATTTTGTTCCGTATTGTAGTTCTAAACCAAGAAAGTAATTTTGTACTTCAAAATGAGTTTTTTTTTTAATAAAAATTAGGACTATGTAAACTTTCAATTCTAATACATTTCAAAATTAATTTAAGTGAAGTGAAAACGCAAAACCTAAACTCCTTTGAATATTATGCCGTACAAGTACACATAATATAAATACTGCTAAAACTGACCCTAATTTCAATATAATACGAGGGCCAAACTGAAAGTTTTTAGAACTGGCAACTTAAAAGCATTATATTAAAAAAATAAGTTTAAATTTTGAAAATAGAACTCTTTACCAAAAATATTGAGTATACATTTCATTCATTTGTCATTTGTTTTACGATTTGGCGGCAAATTGAAAATTACAGACAATTTTCAATTTGCCGCCAAATCGTAAAACAAAATCGTGTCACGTCAGAATGAATTTAAGCCGAGAAAATTTTCGTGCAACGATTTTTTATGACTTTCGATGTCTTATAAGTCAACAAGAAAGTTATGATAGACTTCGATTGGCTTTTCACGATGAAGCCCCATCTCGTGCCACAGTTTACAACTGGTTTAATGAATTCAAACGTGGTCGAACTAATCTCACCGATGATTTGCGTGAGGGACGGTTTTCTACAGCGACGACTGAAGACAATATCAGTGTTGTGCGACGTA
>NJDC01010197.1:0-22578 GCA_002245475.1 Calephelis virginiensis
CTGGGTCGAATAATATTGTAGGTAAATGTGGATGCTTCTGGAGTTTTTGTCTCTAGCACTTATTTAATTTGCGATTACAATTGACTTGTGGCAAATTATATGTTTAGCCCCCGACGGAAAAAGAGGGGTGTTAGAAGTTTGACGTGTCTGTTTGGGTTAGCGTGCACTCCTAACTCTAACGACTCTAGGACTCGGGTTCCTTTCCCAAAAGGGCCAGGCATTTGTATAATAAATTAATATAATAAATTAATATGATAAATTTGTATGAACCAAATTTCTGTAGTTAAAGATAAACTCTGTTTTTGTTTATTTTTACTTCAACTGTATTTTGCATATTTTAGCTTTTGGTGAGCAATAAAATATTAAATACATAAAAATTTAGGTGTCTGCATTTCTAGATTTGGGTGTTTAATAAATTTAATCTAGTATCTATTTAAGTACTTCTATGAATTATAATTTGCCTATCTCAATACTCTCTGTCTACCACGTACGTGTTACTTTAGGGCCACTTGCACGTTCCTAGATTTAATTTAATAATAAATTATTTTTTATCCCATACAAAATACAAGATGCATGGTTATAACGTAAAGAAAGCATTAAACTGGTTCCCACCGACCGCAGTAACATTCGCAGGCTGGTGACGTCATGACGTCATGACTTGTACTAACTACTAGGTACAACATAGCGTGACGAAAACTGAAGTATTTTTGCGAACTATTTTAAATAAATGTTAATAAAACTAAATATTACAATTTAGCAATAATTGCTACTCAAAACGCATTACCATTTAAGCATCCCTTATATTAAAAATTGGCAGGTCTTATCAAAGTTACCCTGTAAATATAGATTATAATTCATACAGTAACACAAACATTACGTGTTACAAAAATATCACCATAAAACATGTCGTATCACAATATGTTTTCTCAATTCGGAAGTACAACAAATAAAAGGAAGGAAAAAAGGGTGCTGGCAGGGCAGAGGTGAGGCACTTAGGGTTGAAAAGATGTATGACTTTTCTTATGCTTACGACTAAAAGCGTGGTGTAAATATATACTTATAATAGAACTTGTAATTGTGCGACAAAATAAGTGTTTCTAGACGATAGCAAAAATTCGTTATTTTCTATTTTTTTTTATGATAATGGAAGGCCAACAAGCAGACGGATTTCTTCATTTTCTTCATCAAATTCACGCCGCCTAGAGACAAAAAAGGTGGTAATGGTGCGTTACCAACCTGAGGCCGGGCTCGAGTAAAGAAAGTTTTTCGGCTACCTTACCCTTCAAACCGGAACACTTCAACGGCAAGCATTGGACGTTATGACGGCAGGAATACATAGGGCGGTGGTGCCAATCCGGGCGAGTCGATGCGAAACTCTACCACCTAACAGGATGTCACGGTGTTGGTGACGGTAAGCCTATGCTCGCCTTTTACGAGCTACCTAGCAGGAAGGCAGATAGTCTATTCTGCAAAGGAGCCCGGACCAACATGGGTTTGACTACCTAGTCAGAAATACAAAAGTGCCGTCTTGTATACTAGTGAATTAAAAACAAATTTTGGTAATTTCAGTGTAAGGGTTGGTACCACTGCCTTACCTATTCCTGCCGCCACAACTTCAATGCTTGCCGTTGTCGTGTTCCGGTTTGGAGCGTAAGGTACTAGTAAATTTACTTTTGCTTGAAGCATAACATCCTGGCCTCAGGTTGGCAACGCGCCATTACCACCTTTGGTGTCTTTAGGCGCCGTGAATTTCTTACAATCAGGAAATCCGTCTGCTTGTTTGTATCATAAAAAAAATCCAAGCTCTTATTAACCGCCGACGGAAAAAGAGGTGTTCAAAGTTTGACGTGTTTGTGTGTGTCTATTTATGGCAACATAACTTTTGAACGGATGGACTAATTTCGAAGTGGTTTTTTTGTTTGGAAGTTGATGCGATCGAAACGGTTCTAAATTACGTTACAAATAGGAGATTGAACATTTTGAATTTCAGTATTATTACGAGTATGTAAACCAAAAACCAACAAAACAAAAACACAACTTAGAAGTAAAAAGGTGATTACAATTACTAGTTACGATAGCGAGAGCAACGAAAATAATTATGGACTAGGAGTTTTTTTTTAATTTATGGTAATGCAAAATGTATTTTATGAAAAACTTTACTAGAGGAGAATAATTCCATATTACTTATTTCGGGTTGGAGTTGCAGTATGTTTCGGCTTAGAAGCACCCCAGTAGTCTATCCCAGATATTTCTCTTGTATATTTAACGTGAAATAAACACAATGTTTTTCGCTTTTCACATCTTATAAAAAAGTATCTTTACGCTCATATCCCCGAAGAGATAGGCAGAGGCACAACCAGGCGCCCACGACTAGCCGTAGACACTAAGTCCTACAATGTGATAGGTGGCAAGCCTATCGCTAACCGGGCACATATCCAATCCCGAGCAACGTTTGTTTTTATTAGAAAATTGGAAAAACCCAATTTTCTTTATGTTACCCGACCCGGGATTCGAGCCTGGTCTTCAGGCAGTCAAGTCAAACAACTGAACCGCTAGACCACAGAGGCGATCACATATTATAATACGTTTAAACTGCTATACTCAAAAGAATTACCTAAGCAACTTTTAAGGAGCTAGCGTCGCGTTGGTTTGTTTGTTATTGGTGTAGTTTTATAAATTCTTGCTAGTTTTAATACTACCATTTTTAGGGTTCCGTACCCAAAGGGTAAAAACGGAAACCCTGTTACTAAGCCTCAGCTGTCTGTCTGTCTTCAGGCTGTATCTCATAAACCGTGATAGCTAGAAAGCTGAAATTTTCACAAATGATGTATTTCCGTTGCCGCTATAACAACGAATATTAAAATAAAAAAAAATAATGGGGAACCATTTAATTTAATTTAATCTTTATGCAGTCAAAACCTTATTCCTGTTTTTGTCTGGGTTTGAAAAGTAGGAGGAGATTGTAAGCTTCTTCAAACGATAACTTTTGTATACCTACCAGCGTTACAGCCAAGAGCTATTGCCTTTGTGATGTAGTTGTACGGTGTTGGTGTTAACTATATAAGCGTTCGATTTCCGAGTCTCACAAATCAAATTGTGTTTTTTCAATTTTCTAATAAAGACAACGTTCCCAAAATTAAATAGTTGTCCGGTTGGCGATAGGTTTGCCACCTATTATATTGTGGGACTACATAGTACCTTCTAATCGTAGGTACCCAGGTTGCATCTCTGTCAACCTCTTCGGGGATATCGGAGTGAAAATACTATTAACTTATGGTAAATCGGGGATTTTTTATATTTGTAACCTAGTACTGCGATGAATCTTTTCGTTAATTCCAATAAGAGTAATGGTGCGAAAAATACGCAACGCGAAGTGAAAAACTTACGCCATCTAGTTCAACGAGTTTTGCAACAAACGAGTACTACACCGTGTGTCAACATTTTGAACGAATGAGTTGACACATCCGGCTCGGCGCAGTGAACTGAGATAGCGCACTTGTATGACGCAGTGAAGGGTTACATACGTGTGTTTACAGCCTTAGGCTGGCAGCACATTATTTTTATTATTATTAATATATTTTTAAAAGAAACTGTTAGACAACCTATGTTAAGAAAACTTAATTAAATAAATACCAACTTTCTAATATAATCAATGCTTATCGAAATATAACAAGTATATAAATGAATGACCCACCGAACTGCAAATATTGTTTAACAAGACCCAAAAATGTAAAAAAAAATACTTAAAATATTTTATTTAAAAAATCCATACATTAAGACCAATTAAATTGTTAATGATAGATTTTAATTTTAATTTTAATCATCTAATTTCTAATGTCAAAAATATCAAGTCAGACTGCATTATGCAATCTTGAAAGTTCAATCGTGTATAATTATATAATAAAAATTATATATAATTTTATAACAAAGTCTGTATAATCGTGACACAAAGCACCCGATACGCTCTGCCCACCCTGTAAGCGATTTAGCTTAAAGATATGTATGAAGGTTTTAAACTAATGTATACGTATTCTCATGCTCATCTGAGAATCTTAACAACTTTTATCAGTTTCAGAATTAATTAGACCTTACCTACAAACTCCATACCTACAAACACTAGAACGACTCACTTGCACAGATAAACCTCTATAGGTTTCCGTGTTAAGTTTTATCGGTTTGTTCCACATTCATCCTACGAAATTTCGCCCCACATCAGAAATCTGTGTATGTCCTACATTTTATTCCCGTTTCGTCCTTAAAAATAATTTTCTACTTATTATTATAATTTCGTCCCGTTTCGCCCCAATTTTTTATGCTTGTTTTGCCCCGTTCATTTTTGTTAACAATTTTAAGTAAGACCAGAAACAAAAATGTTATTATTATTTGTAGCAGGTAAATAATGCGCAACTGAAAACTGAAAGGGTTGCCGTGTCGTTTATACGTTCATAAGCTAAATAGTTGCATTTCAAACCAGGACACTACTCATGCAATGGTCAATAGACCAATGACATGAATTTGGGTTTTATCAGTTAGGAAACGAAAAACATATAGGTGCTATAAATTATAATACTCTGTAGAACATCCTTTTGCTACCTACTTGTGAGAAGGTTGCTTGCAGTACCATTTAAGGTCTATAGGTATATTATATAATACTTTTCCAAAAGTGCACTACTCATAATTCTCATGAGTAAATTCTCTGAAAAAAAGAAAATAAATAAGTCGTGCAAATTAGGTGGTATTTTAAACTGATCATGCGCACTGGTTATATGTGGGTTATATTTTATACTAGTATATAAAGTCGTTAAAATATATAGTAATATATATAGATATACAAGCACTCATTAGTTTTTTTTAATTTTGGTTTTTCGTTAATAATTAAACAACGCTAAAAAGTTACCCATTTTCAACACCGATCACCGCATAGTAAATGTTAATATTTTTTTTTAATAAAAAACTGATTAAATTAATTAATCACCATTGTGTTTCAAACCAAAAAAAAAATGATTGACAAGATTTTTTTATATGTCTATAGTTTTCTCCGTTTCTATTAACTAAATCAGTTTTTATCGGTGACAGCATTAATCTCCAGTACTTAAATTATCTATTAAATGCGCAGATTGAGAAGATTGGGTGGATTCAATACAGTCGTATGGAAAAAAATTGTCCGTTTGTATTTTAAGTAAAATCTTGATATCTTTTTTAATTTATTTGACATTTTGAAATTGATATTCTGTACGTTTTAATATTTTTCTTTTTCCGCTTTCATTTTTCCATTTGATTTAACAGTTTTGTTACCTTTTTATTACGTAACCTCTGTTAACTGTTTTGTAAAGAATAAATATATATTAGATACCACATATTTAGTTAGTTATCTTATACATTATTTAGTTAGCTAGTTATATACCTAGTGTTTAGTTAGTATGGTTGTGCCTCTGCCTACATCTTTGGGGATATGGGCTTGAAAAAAAATACTTTTTGGTAAGTTATTAGTTGATGCAATAAATATAACTGATCTGTGATTTTGATCGTGATTTAGAATTGTGTGTGAGACTTTTGTAATAAAACATATTTCTTTATTTTTGTATGGTTTTATAAGAATAACTGAAATATTCAAATAATTTGTAGCTAAAATATTTTAATCTAATAACTCCTTTAGAAATGATGCAAGAAACAGCAAACTTGATACATACCTACTTGATTATTTTATAACACGAAATAAATCTTATAATTCAGAAGTGACGACGTTCTTGAATAAATTTGTGTATTTGTAAACGGTACTTTTAAGACCTTATGTAATGTAGGACGAAACAGGAAAGATTTTGTATATGAGGCGAATGTGGAAATTTATGGAATTTGGGACGAAAACTTAGGACGAATACGGAACAAATCGTTTTATCAAACAACAAAATATGTACTGCAATTAGAAATTATTAAATAAATAGGTTTAAAAAAGACATAATTGAAAAATGTATGAATATAAGACAAATACGGTCGAAATGGGAGCGCTACGGAAATCTGTGGTTGCTGACCTCATGCGCTATACTGAGATCAGAGAGAGATTGGAAGAAAGTGTTGTTGTAATATAAAAGGGCGTGGTCTACTGGGTCGGTCATTTTGAAAGAATGGCCTCTGAAAAATTGACACAACATACATAGACAATGCAAATCTGGATCGTTGTAGACATCCGAGATCTAAGCTGATATTATAAAACCGATATTATCCGTGTTTGGTGTTAAGAATTTCTAAAATTGCCCTGTTTATAAGAACTAGTGGTCGCCCATTGGTCGAAATTCAACGATAATAAATTTAAATATCTTGTTGATAAGAACGCCATCTTCATTCCTAAAGATTAACTACTTTGTTTCAAATATTTTTGTGCGCTATCTGTGATCTTTTATCGTTATCATCAATATATTTGATTGTGTGTATCATATGCATAAGCATTATAAGCATTATTATTGAAAAATATTAGCGTTCTGCACTTCTCCAATACATAAACTATAAGTGTACCAAATTTTATGCTCCTGCGTAAAAAATGTTTTTAGTAAAAAGGGGTCCAAAGTTATGGCATCATGTATTAATATATAGATGACGAATGTAGAGGAAGCTAGGCAGGTTTACCTACCTCGTAAGGGAATTGGCGTAAAGAGATGTATGAAGCTTTTAAACTAATGTACGTATGCTCATCTAAGAATCCTAACAACTTTTATCAGTTTCAGAATTAATTAGACCTTACTACAAACTCCAGTTCGAACAAATAAAACTTTGATGTGTTACAAGTTCTGTTCAAGAATCTGAAATGCAAAGTTTGAACTTTCAAGATTGCATAATGCAGTCTGACTTTATATTTTTGACATAAATGAACATTCCTCCATCAGGTGATTACGAAAGGACGTAATTTTATGGGTACTTATTCCAATGTTAGTGGGTAAAACAGGATTAATGACCAGTTTCAATTATCAATCTACGGATAGAGGTAGGCTTACTAGATATTTGTTGCTAAAGATTTTTTGATGACAATTATTGAATGTTACAGTAACCTAATTTTTTTAAAGTTGCCTGGTCACTGCTATGGAGCCCTATCTCTTAACTTAGATAGGTTAATGAAGTTGACGATAAGATCATTGACATTAAATATTTTTTGGTTTTTATGTTATAAGCAAGAAAGACAGCAGCCTCCCTTCCGGGATAATTGCAGCACAGCTCTCTATCCAGTGGTATTAATGATAATTGTTAATTTTTCATTTTTTATCCTGATGGTAATAGACAACCGTGGCCGTAGAATAGACCATCTGCCTCTTTGCTAAGCAACTAAACTAATACAATAAACAAAGTAATTACCATTTTATAAAACATAAAGTTAATCACAGTAGGTAATAAGGTGCGATAATTTGATTTTTTGGGAAACTAGAAACAATCTTATAAAAAAAAATATATGTCGCCTTCAAATATCAAGGAGCTTTGGTTGAAACTGGGATGGTTAGGGTGTTTCATGAGTTAGTTTTTTTTATGATATTGGAAGGTAAATAAGCAGTCGTATTTCTTGATGGTAACAAATTCATGCCGTCTAGAGCCACCACAGGTGGTAATGGTGCGGTCGCAACCTGAGGCCAGGATGTTAGGCCCCGAACAAAAATAAGTTTACCAGCTATCTCATTCTCCGATCTGGATACGTCAACACAAACGCTGACTTTAAGTGACAAGTACGACATGACATGGGGTTAGTCGCTGAGAAACTCTACCACCTAGTCAGATGTCACGGCCTTAGCGACGGTAAGCCTATCAGCCGGTATCAGTGCCTCACCGAGTCTCTCAGACAGAACTGACCAACTAGGTGAGTAAACAAATTTTAATACATTTATTTTTATTAAAGAAATCAACATTTAGCAGCTTCACATTACATTGTTCTGATCAAGCAGTAGGTAGAAAGCATAATTAACAATTGCAGATGACAAATTGCACAGATACAAGAAAACATAGATAAATCTATATTGAAACGCCCAGAATCGAACCCCAGACATAGAAAGACGACGCGATGTGAATTCCAACATATTCATCTTTTAGAATTGGAAGTCTTTAAAAAGTTATTACACAGTTACATAGTTGGCATTATTTATACCAATATTATAAATTTATAAACAGTACAAAATATTTACTTTTTGCCAGTAAGTAATTATTTTATCCAATGATCCAAAACTGCAACCTATGATCTCTCTACCATCATATAATTAACATAACATTATTATAAGTGAATTTTATAAAGTGAATCTTCCCGAATTGTCAGCTTTCGATTTTTCGCTACGTTTCCATGTGTGCGGTCTGTGATTGGCCACCAATGGCGGCCATTGGTGGCAAACCACAGACCGCGGTCGTATTTGTTCTGTCAGCTACAAATTAACGTAAAATCGAAATCATAATGTGAATAAATTTCCATATGTTTAGTATAACGTTCTGATTTGTATTTGGATTTATAGTTTGAGATTTTTTACTCTCCCTCTATACTGAGCATATACATGGGTGTTAGCAAAATCCTGTATTTCAAACGAATGATTCTTGCCTTCATATTTGTATAATAAATTAACATGGATTAGTGCAGAAAATTTCAATCATTGGACTAGGGCTTCACAGAACGTGTTTCGAATACCTCGCCATGAAACTGAAGCTTTTCGCGGAAGTTTCAGCTACAATGCTAGTAAGTGTTGGAATGACTTACCGCTACCCACTCACAACTTAGAATTAAGTGTCACAATATTTAAAAATAATTATAAGATGTACATAAATTAAATTAAATATACAAAAATATTAACTCTAAATAAAGATTTAAAAACATACGTTATAGCTATGGACGTTTTTGACATTTTTATTAAATATATACATAACATTATTACATTATTATTATTATTGTGTTCCCGATTGTATGTTCTTTTTTTTAAATTTATTTATTTACCTACATTGTGAAGTCGTTTCTAATGAAGTTGGGGTTTTTGAAGACTTTTGTATATTTGTATGATTGATTGTCTGCGTAGTTTGTATGATTAGTATTGTTGAGTGTTTTTTTATGAAAGCAATATATTTGTATGATCGACATTTAAACTTTTAAACGTATATAAACACATACAGGCTTTTATTTGCGATTATTGTATAATATGACTTTACGATGAATTACAATTTGTATAATATGACGATGCTGTACATTTTTTTAACAATATTTATAGGAAATTTGTTTTTTTTTTATGTTATTGAAAAAATCTGATATCTGTCAAGACTGAAGGGACCTGAAAATCAGTGTTAAAGCAATATGCTTTATAATTAGTTTGCGGAGTGTTTTTTGAATGTTAACATTCTCAAATATAATTTTCAGTTATATCGCCATTAAAGTCCAAAATTCTTCAACTGAAATACTTAAACTATATCAGGATCTTCATAACCTTGTTACCATAAAAGCTGGACCCTTTCAAATCTGTACAATTTTCTTAAATCTATTCCTTACATCCAATATGATTTTACTATTTCCTTCAGTCGGTCTAGTAATATAATAAAATTTTATAGAATTCAGTAAAGTATATCCGCATTGCTGAAATTTTACTACACATTTAATAACATACCTTCGACTGTTCTGTAAAATATCTATCAAAGATGAAAGGAGTAAAATGGAAAACATTGACGCGTCGAATAAACTACAAATAAATGAATTTATTGATATCAAATTACAGTCAGATTTCAAAATATGTTCAGTCAAGAAAGTAAAAAAAGGAATGAATTTTTGTTTATGGTTCTAAATTCAAAGTTTTCTTTTGTTGTTAATTTTGGATAGGCAATACTGTTTTTTTGTTTTTTTAAACTCCGTGCCGAGTTTAGGTATGTCATTATTTATTTGTATTAAATACAGTTCTGTTTAAAATTCTATCATATTTAGTGTGTATTGCGAATATTTCATAATGGCTAAAAAAATTAAAAAAAAATTGTCTTAAATTTTGTAGCGCCAACGGAATTTCGTATTCGGTGTCAATGAAAATGTTAAAGAAGGCCTGTGTCATCTTGTGGCGAATCGAATCTATCAAAAACTCGTGCTTATAAGCGCTACAAGGGAAAGGCTGATTTAAAGGATATATCAACAGTTTAGGTTGCATGTAATGATTAAAGAAAAGAAAAATTGATGTTTAGGATTTGCTAAAAGCATTTGATTTCGTTAATCGGGGTATATTTGACGAGGAAAGTCCTACATGATAGGATTACAAAGTATTTGATTTTCGATTTGCTATTTATACAATGTAATTGAAAATTCAGAATATTAACGATCGGAGCTATAAAATTGACAAATAGGTACTAATTTTCCAGTGGGTGTCTCTCAGGGATCCATTCTTTGGTATTTTTTGTTTTGCATATTGCATATCAACAGCTTACATTGCTTTTTGTACTAAGGTAACAAAATAAAAATTTAATAATATTGTGATGCTTAGAACTTTATTTTTATTAAAGAAAAAAAAAACAACTGGTTAAGTATGACAGCACAAACAAAGTATAGTGGTGAGAGATAACCGTCTCCAACAGACATCACAGTTATGACTGCATACTCTCTTATGACCGGGTCTTAGCTCATATGAGTAATTTACCGGCCAACCTATACTCCAATATGGTCAGGACAATGGAGTTCTGGTAGAGTAATTCATTAACCACCAATACGGTGATGGATTCGTCACATCGTAATTCGTAGTTCCTTAACATTATGTATTTTCATATTTGTATATTCATGACATAAAATTTATCGACCGCATTCCATGAAAATTGTTTGCTTGTGATAAATATTTGAAAATGTTTAAATTTGAAGACCATTCCAAAAAATTTAAGCCGACTTGACTGCTACTTGTCAACATAGAAATTAAGTAAATAATGACCTGGTGCAACCAAACATGTTCAACAAATAAAATATGTCTGCATTAGATAATAATCGAGGCCATATGATTATACGTCACACATAAATATATCAAAAGGTCATTAACCCAATCAAGCAAAAAAAGTTTGCAATGTTTGATTAATTCAAAAATATCGTCTTCTTTAATACAGATAAGATAAATGCTTTGATTTTATTTAATACCAGACAAAGAGGCTTCATTTACAAAAAAGCGTTTTTTGTCCCTTTGGGCGCAAAGTGACAAATTTCCTCCCGTTGCCACTCTCCCGCTATGTCGGAATTTCTTGTTTTACTTCCCTCTCGATGTAACATACCCACTATCTTAAAATCTTTCTGCTTCGTGTGCAAGTTTACTGACTACCGTAACTTCGAAAACCGTAACTACAGTCAGTCGTTGTTGGCAAGAAGAAAAAGCTAAACATGATATCCGGGTTAATAATAGTAATTTTTTACCACCCAGTCAAGATTTGTGACAGATATGTATTCAAGAAACACATAGCGTGAAATAAGCATTTAGGCACAAACGAATAATTAGCACCCCTCAAATGCGACAACGTCGACTGAGCAACTAATTTAGAATTAATAATTTGTAATAGCAGGATAGGGGTTTAATATCTACCACACACAGGTGAAATTATTCGAATTCGAAGAAATTGAAATGAAATTCACCCATACCAATAGTAATGTAGATGTAAAATAGGGCTTTATTTTGCTAACTCCGCGAAAGTGGTGCAACTGCTGTGGCTAGGAGTCCTCCAAATGAAACAGAATGCGGCAAACCTGAATAATGTTCCCACCGCCCACCACCGCTACCAGATCACGAATAAAGTAAGAGCTCGGAAAACAATATATATTGTCACGTCCTTCGCATGTGACAACTCTACCTCAAGTGCTCACCTCCCACAACCGCGACTAGATCACGAATAGAGTTCGAACTCGGGAAATAAAACCATATGTCCTTCGCCAACTTGGTAGAAGAACTTATCACAGAGAACACCAAATCTCACTCGACGTACGTTTCGCCTTCACACCGAGGCAACCTCAGGAAATCGTACAAACAACGACACACGAGCGGTGGTGGGAGTACTTCAAAAGTAATTAAAAAATATAAAAAAAATTATGACGTTTATCTAACGCAAAATACAAGATGCATGGTTACAACGTAAAGAAAGCATAAAACTGGTTCCTATCGACTGCAGTCGCATTCGCAGGCTTATGACGTCATGACTCGTACTAGGTACGAAATAGCGTGACAATAAGTAAATCATTTTTGCCGTCTGTTTTATATTAATAATTATAAAACTAAAAATTACAATTTGGCAATATTATTACAAACGCATTACCATTTAAGCCTTTACCCCCTTATCGTTTAACTAACTATTTGTAACAAAACTTAATATTTTTTGTATCGATTAAAATAACTTTGTTTTGAGGTATGATGACTACCTCCTCGTAATGGTGACTCATAGGTAATTGCATATATTGCCTATAACTTTACCTTAGACTTTATCTAGACTTTTAATAAGGCGGGCTTCTGATTATTATTATCAATACTTAAAATAACTTCAAATGAGATACGAATTGACACGGGAAACATTTAGCCATTAACTCCTTAAAGTAATGGAAATGCGTCCATTTTCTCGGAAGTGCAAGCTTAATAGCGTATGTGTAATCCTTCGTTGGTTCCGTAAATCTTAAGGCAATCTCAAAACCACAAAGCGATTGCATTCAAACATGCAAATACGTATGCGCTAGTGAGAACTATTGGTATAAATGTGAATTTAGTTTATCTACCTACCTTCCTTAATGTAACTCTTTTATTGGAAACTAGCTGTCCCGGCGAACTTCCATACAAACTGAATGGTTGGAACGAAGTTTGGCGGGAAAGTTGGTTCTGAATAAAACACAAAGTCAAATTTCCGATTTTTAAGAAACCAGCACATAACTTCCTACCACATTTAATTCGATTGGGTTCATTACATTTTTATTGAGATCTGGAGTATTCAATCTTTCTTTCATAATTTTGTTTTTAATTTTAATTTTTTACCGACAAAGATCTACAGAAATAAATAGTTAGTTACTTTTCATTCTCATCCTACTGGGGGATTATGAAACTCGTGGTACTATACCAGTTTCACTTATCCAACATTACTATAACACCATTACAAACTAAAATAAAGTGGTGGTAAGTCATATATGAAAATATATACTATTTTGTTTTATGTTATTTACTAGTCATTATTTGTTAAAAAATCGACTATGCAAATAGTGATTACCTAATTAAAAAGCCAAAATGATTAAACTGTATGTTTGAAATTATCTTTTATATCATATCATAACTTCTTTTTCATTCACTTTTAAAAATAATTAGAGTTTTGCAGAGACTCGCCCGGATTGGTACCGTATTACTTATTCCTGCTGCCATAACGTCCAAAGCTTGCCGTTGACGTGTTCCGGTCTGTAGGATAAGGTAGCCGGTAAAATTACTTTTGCTCGATTCCTAGCATCCCGGCCTCAGGTTGATAACCCACCATTACCACCTTTGGTGTCTCTAAGCGGCGTGAATTTCTTGCCATCAGGAAATCCGTCTGCTTGTTGGCCTTTCATTATTATAAAAAAAAACAATAAGAGTATTTCGAAGTCTCTTTTTTATTATTTTGAAATGGGCGTCGGTCTAAGATTCCATTCCAGGTCGACCTGCACCGAGCTGATAATAAGATGATATATATTTCAAAATAAGTTTGGTATAAGTATTACAAAATATATTAAAAATAGGTACCCTAAAAAACACTAATTTTTTATTTTTTAAAAAGGTATTTTCCATCCAGTGTTGCAATATTAAGATAAAGAGAAAATTTTATCCCGACCTAAATTAGAAAACGGATAAAATGTGCATGAGTTATTTTGTCTGCTATTTACTGGGGTTAAACAGGTATGTTAATGTCAGTTACTTGTACTCGAAAAAAAGAAAAATCTAATTTAAAAAAATATTAACAATATTCTATCTATAATTATTTAAGGGGTTGCTATTTTGAATATTATTTCTAGCAAACAAAATTTGGAATAAAATATGTTTCATTGTATCGCCTCTGTGGTCTAGCGGTTAGGCATCGGACTTGACTTCTTGAGGTGACGGTTTCAAACAAGCAAATGTATCTTTTCAATTTTTTTAATAAAAGTCCGGTTGGCGATAGGCTTGCCACCCAGTAGCGTAGCCTTGAGCGTAAATGCTATTCAAAACCATACTAAAAGGTAAATAATATATAGAGTTCAGGAACTTTACATCGCCCCTTTACATCTTGGCGCCCTGGGCGGTTGCCCAACCGCGCCATACCTATCACATTGTGGGACTTAGTGTCTTCGGCTAGTTGTGGGAGCCCTGGTTGTGCCTCTGCCTACCTTTTCAGGGATATGGGCATGAAGATACTTCATTCTATTATCAGCTCGTTGTATGTCGATGTAGGTATGGCTCTTCTGCTAGATTATTCCACAGAACTTTATGTGTTGCGTTAAATTAATAATTATACTTCATTCAAAGACACAAACTATTGTAAATCATTTAGATAAAAGGAAGTTATAAAATATTTTAAGCACATCATATAATATTTTAAGCAAGACGAGTAATAGATGGCGCTGAAACTAACTATTTAATTAGACTAAATTTATTGGGTACTAATACTTATTCTGTGGCAATATTTCTGTAGGCTATTTCTGGTAAAATGTTAAGTAAATGTCAAGTCATTCGCGTTGTTATCACAATCTGGCGAACTGTTAAGTAGCTCTCATAGGTTTGGGCTCTCAGAGACTGGAGATAAGACACGCACTAATAGATCTATAAATATCTTCACGTAATCAACCATCTTTACCGTTTCATTGTTTCAAGGCACAAATTTTGGGACTACCTGATATTATTGTTATCAAGTCCATCATGGCTTTGTCTGTTTAGCAATTAAATAAATACATTTTCGCCTTTGATCGGATATACTCTTCTCACTTTCCATTTTGATGAAACATATCCGATTTTTTTGTAGAAATGGTAGATAAATAAGTACCAATGCGAATGCACTATTTGCATACAGATCCAAACGTTAGTTATAGATGTTAATTGTAGAAGTGATTCGTCAACGACTTGAGGCTAGGAAGTAAAAGGGTGGGTCCTCGATTTTTCCTACTGGTGACATTCCTCTACCCTGGGAGCCTAACAATGTTAAGTAGTGGACTGACATAATGACGGAGAAATTTACGGCAACACCAATTTGAATTCGCTATTTATGTCTTTAGTCTTGTCTTATTCTTTTAAGAAAAAGCAATCAGAGTTCTGGCGCCATTAAGATTATTGTATTTCGTTTTATGTTGAGTGAAATTATACAATTTCAGTGTCATTTTATACAGTTTTGTGTAGTTAAAATGAACAAATGAAATAATCATAAAGAAATTGGTATATCGTGTATATAGTCATTGTTGCCAAATCTCATCAAATGATCTTGAGCAATGAGGCCGCCGCTTTACTTGAGGCTGTGATATGACTTTCTTTAAAAATAAAGAAAGAAAGAAAATAAATAAACAAATAGGCAAGCAATCACTTAGGTCGTAAGTGTTCACTACCGTCAAAACATTCGCGACATCAAAATTATCACAAAAGCGTTGCCGACCTTTTAGAAATCTTATAGATATAAGAATCTTCAAGATTCTTATATTTATTTAATTTTAAAGAAAGAAAAGTCTTGCCCCCGATGGGATTTGAACCTTTAACCATTGGTCTCAAACCGACAAATGTATATAATAACCATTTGAGCTACTAAGGGTTCAAGACCTGTGGCGAAATTTTTAATTCCTTTCTTTACCGTTAACGCGGGCAGTTATATCCTATAAGATCCACGACTCTTAAATCGCAGGTATTCGTAACTTTCAAAATACCGCCATTGATACCTAATAACACAAACATAATATAGGTAACAAATTTCTTTGGAATTACAAGGTATAGGATTATTAAGGTACAGTACTACTATTTAAATTATGTGCTTCGGCTTTACACTTATTACTCTTTTTACACTTTATACTTTTATTTTTAAATTGGCTGACCTGATCTAAATTTAAGCGAAATTATTAATTATATGTAATAACAACTCTATATAGATATCGTTAAAATACATTCGGATTTCCGAAGCTTGACGAATATAGACGAAGCGCATAATTTAAATAGTAGTATATATGAACCTTTCTCTCCGTGGCTTAGTTTTAAAGATTTAAACACACTAAGGAACGTAGAGACAGAGGAAGCTACTTTGTTTTATACTACGTAGTGATAAACTTTAACACATGGATAACGTGTTAAAAAAGTTTATTTTAAACATTGTTATAAGAAGAAATTGTATATTTTTATATGTTTTACTCGTAAATTAGGTGCATATGTAGGTATTTTTTACTAGCCCTCAAAGGCAATACCGTCTTTACCATAAGGGCAAACGGGGCCAGTGCCTAGGGCCCCATACTCAGAGGGCCCCGAAAGACGAGCATTTCACTCACTTTTAACCTTAAAATATTTTGGTTGGGTGCATTACGTTTTTGTCGTTGCCCTGATTCGGGAGCATTATATTTCGCAGCTTAAGAATAATAAAATAAAAGTAATTTGTCAATAATTATGAGCATAGAAAGTGACATTCTTCAGAAAATTGAGTTTATGGATTTAATAGAAGAATTTTGCTCAACAGAAATCCTAAAATAAATTATTATCGTAATCATCACAAAACCGCGGCTTACTATTATTATATTGTAATTGATTACCCAAAAACTCAATCATCAAGTGAAAAAATTGTAAAGTTTGATTTCTTTACATTCCAAAATGGCCACAAGTTCTCGTGTGCTCAAGGGCCCCGGCCCAATCTAAACTTACTTTTGCTCGAGGCCGAACATCCCGGCCTCAGGTTGGCATCACACCGTTACCACCTTTGGCGTCTCTAGGCGGCGTGAATTTCTTACCATCAGGAAATCCGTCTGCTTCTTTGCCTTCTAATAACATGAAAAAAAATCATCAAGAAAGCCTTGTCTTGAGTGAAGCGATGTTCTCCTTGTTCAAGTTTTGGAAGAACGAGGAAATACATCATCACGATAGCTCCACTCGTATTGTTTACTTCAATTGTACAAACTGCCACCAAAATTTACTAACTTCACTCAATATATATACACGAAATGTAATTATTACGAAAAACAACGATCATATTTTCGCTCCATGCATCGATGGTGCAAAAAACTCTTCAATTTTATACAAAAATATCTTCACGCCCATATCCCCAAAGAGGTAGGCAAAGGCACAACCAGGGCACCCACGACTAGCCGAAGACACTAAGTCCTACAATGTGACAGAAGGCAAGCCCATGGCACATATCCATTTTTTTATGATATAGGAAGGCAAACAAGCAGACGTATTTCCTGATGGTAAGAAATTTAAGCCGTCTAGAGACACCAAAGGTGGTAATGGTGCGTTGCCAACCTGAGGTCGGGATGTTAGGCCTCAAGCAAAAGTAAGTTTACCGGCTATCTTACCCTCCGAACCGGAACACGTCATGACGTTATGGCGGCAGGAATAAGTAAGGCGGTGGTACCAATCCGGGCGAGTTGTTGCGAAACTCTACCACCTAGTCAGATGTCACGGTATTAGTGACGGTAAGCCTATGCTCGCCTTTTACGAGCTGCCTGGCAAGGAAGGCAGATGGTCTACTCTGCAAAGGGGCCCGGACCAACACGGGTTGCCATTCCCTGGCAACGTTATTTTTATAAGAAAATTGAAAATACACAATTGTCCATTTTTTGTTGCCCGACCCGGGAATCGAACCCGGGAACTCTCGAAATCAAGTCCGACGCCGGACCACACAGGAAAAAAGGAGAAAGTTCTCAATTTAACTGTTCCTATGTTTTCTTTACAATGTTACTCAAAGTTATGATATATTTTACTCAAAGATATAATAGTCATTTTCAATTACTATTAATATCACAATAATAATATTGAATATGATACCTTCGTTAACTCTACGCGGAAAACATTGATAATATTATCATGTAAGTAAATATTATTTGATTAATAAAATAGTCGTTTTATATAAGTATAGTTACATCTCATAGTTGTTGTCATTGGCTATTTACAAACAGACTTAATTACTAAAATGTTTTTTAGCTATCCATTTAAAAATGTACCTACCTAATATTTTGAAAGTTTTATTATACAACGTTAAGTAATAAAAAAATCTCAAGCCTTTCCTAATAATCTCATATACACTTAATTTATACCTTACTAGCAGTTCCAGCGAACTTCTTTTCACCCGTTTAGTTTGTATAGGAAAAACTAAAATGTTGTTTTTCTTAGTTTCCTCGCAATTGAACGGGATAAAAAGTATCCTTTATCCGTCTCCTGGTTTAAAGCTACCTCTCCATTAATTTTCAACCAAATCGGTTTAGCCGTTCTGGTTCTGGTTCGGTTATGTATCACTTTACATGGTGTATTAGTTACACCATGCAAAGTGATACATAACCGAACCAGAACCAGAAGGGCAACTTTCTTTTACATATTGTAATATCTCGTGTTGAAGAAGTAGGTGATGGGCCTTATGCACGTCACAAATAAAGTTTCACCAAGCGCTGATGCTGAAAAGTAAACTAACAAAAATTTAAATTTTTAGTTAAAGCTCAGGTTCTGCTAAAGAACAAACTTAATTAAAGAAACGTGTTACTAATTACACTTTCCACTTATATATGTATATGAAACTTCGGGTAAGAACCCATATTTTTAACAATTTAAAACAAACACGTCGTAATTTGTTACAACAAAGGAAATAAAATAATATGTTTAACTCCACAAATCAGATAAAGGCATTGTTTTCAACAAATGTCGCCTTGATAACTTTGTAAATCCTGAATGTCGTAAATTATTTGTTGTTCGCTGATCTGTATCGAATGTACTCATTACGGCAAATATTTCAAACAAAACCAACACGGCTGTATCGAAATATATTTCAGAATGTAAAGTAATAATTATTATACCAAATGAAAAAGCAGTATGACCATAGGATTTTAAACTCAAATCGTCGCGAATTAATAACATTTTTAATTATTTATACGAGATACTCACGATCTCTTTTTATTTTATTTGTCGATATTTTGGCCAAGTTGCATAGGCCGTGGTCACGACGGGACTGAAAGGCCGAAATATCTACAAATAAAATAAAAAGAGATTCTGAGTATCCCGTATAAATAATTAAAAAAGTATGACCATAGTTCTTAGAGTGTCCTATGAGCAGGGCCTACCCACCTTACCCCGGTTTGGAAACCGGGACACGTTATGGCGGCAGAAGTAGGTAAGGCGGTGGTACCAATCCGGTAGAGTCGCTGTGAAACTCTACCAGTCAGATGTCACGGTATTAGTGACGGTAAAACTATGCTCGCTTTTTACGAGCGGTCTGGCAGGAAAGTAGGTGGTCTATTTAGCAAAGGAGCCCAGACCAACACAGGGAAAAAAAAGTATATTTAAGCCCTATTTTCATAACCGGGTAACTAGATGTAAATTTCAACTTGACTAAACCGAAGCAAATGCTAACGCTCAGGCCAAAAAAAGGCGTGTGTGCGAATCACACACGATAGAAGTGAAACTTCGGTAAATCAACAAAAGAATGAGATGAACATATATTTGTGTCTCTTACCTGAAAAAGAATGAGATGAATATATATTTGTTTCTCTTACCTGTCGTTTTTCCGTTGCACCCGTTTTGAAATCACACCGATTCTAAAGAAGTTTCACTTCAACAAACTGTTAAAAATAAATAACTGAAAGAGTTTAAATCTTCTAGTTTATGTACGGCTGTACCAGTTAAATTAGAAGAGTGATCCTTTTCTCAAACCTACTTCAAATACCTTTACATATCCTCAGGAAGTTTTGAAAAGGGTAAGACATGAGTCACAAGATTCCTTTAAGATTTTTGCTTCAGGCCTTTCTGTCACTACAAGTTCTCTAAGTTTTACCGTACTTACCTTTAGCTGTTAACTTATTTTTATTAAATTGTAGAGCACTTGAGAAAATACGTACTAAGTTAGGTTGTGGAAGTTTCTAGAACTAAGGGAAACAGTTTCAGTATTTAGTTAGAATTTATGAAGGATTTCCAACCGCAATTCATTTTATTCATCTTCTAAGCAAGCGGCTATCTTGATGGTAAGAAGCTTATTCCTGTAAATATGTTGATGATGCGATAAATGCGAAAGTTTGTATGGATGTATGGATGTTTGTTACTCTTTCACGCTCAAATGGCTGAACGGATTTGTCTGAAATTTGGAAGACAGATAGTTTGTGACTGGATTAACATATAGGCTATTTTTAATCCCGATCGCACACCGGGTTTCTCTGAAAACGCGGGCGAAGCCGCAGGTAGCAGCTAGTTTTCTAATATTTTTCGTTGCCCGACCCGGGTATTGAAACCGGGTCCTCAAGAAGTCAAGTCCAACGCTGAGCGTTAGACCATAGATACGATCATAAAAGGATAAGGATCAAATATTATTTAAAAAAAAAGTTGAGAGGTGTCAAGGGACATCCGGGTGGAACGAAGTTCTCTCTCCTCCCTCTTTCTCTCAATCTCTAGTAATCTCTATCTCTATCTCTCTTATAGTGAGAGACAGACAGAGAAACGCGAAAGAAAAAAAAAAGAAAATAAAAATGTAATATAAAAATAATAAAATAAAAAAGAATAAAAAAAATGAAAATGATAATAAAAAAAAATAGAAAATGAAAAAAAAAATTGTCCGACCCGGGATTCGAACCTGGGACTTCATGCAGTCAAGTCCAACTACTGAACTGCTAGACCACAGAGCAAAAAGTGTCGTGACAATATTTTCGTAAGAATTTTTTCCATCTAGCCCCCATTCACAATGCGCAATAAGAAACTTCGTTCCTAAAATATTTGTAATTCCATTAATTTATGTTTCCCTACTGCCTACTGTACTGGTGTTAATAGTGCTCGTCGTAAGAAACTCAACATCCTAGCCTCAGTTTTGTCAAAATAATTTTGTTGAGACAACAAAAAAAATTTGTTGTCTCTGCGATGTGCACTAGTTGTCATCAGATTGTTGCGTGTTTATGCCTTTCGGTGTCATAAATAATGAACCGCAATCAAAATGCAAAAACTGACTCCATCTTTTACTGGATACCACGTTGCGAGGGTTAATCATTATATTGTTTCTAAAGATAGCAAATCTCCTGAATGGTTCCCAAATGAGTATTTTCAATTTGCTAATAAAAATAACGTTGGCCTGAATAAGATAAGTTCCTGATCGACGACGATTGGCTTGCCACCTATCACATTGTGGGACTAAGTGTCTTATGCTAGTCGTAAAGCTCGGTGAAGTTGCAAAAAATCGCGAGATTAGCAACAATTTAGTCATTCAAAAAAATGCTAGTCGTAGGTGCACCTGCCTACCTCTTCGGGTATATTTTTTATCCTGTATGTCTGGAAAGGAAAGACTGACAAAAACCAAAATCAATATTGTTATTTCCTTGTATTGCTTCTTAATAGGTGACCTAAGTCGTATAAACTCGTTATAATAAAATCTATATCGAGTATCATATATAAGTAAGAAAATATCCTCCCACCCGTATCCCCAAAGACGTAGGCAGTGGTACAAACTAGACCACCAACGGTTAGCCAAAGATACATTGTTAACACGATGTGAAATTTGCCAATCCCATCGCGAATCGGACATTCATCTGATTCCGAGCAACACTATTTTTAGAAAATTGTAAAACATACATTTTGAATTACCCGATCCGCATATTGAACTTGGGTCCTCATCGAGTCAAGGTCAACATCTGTTTAGACCACAGAGGCGATTAAAAATCGCATTGAGTACTTAAACTTGTTTTAAAAAGATATCGTGTCTAGTTGTCTATGGGCTAATTTATTATCTGGGTTAACGGCTGTGGTGCGGTAGCTTTGCACGCACGATTAGCTTTTTTATTATTATCCATCAGCTATAGAACTAAAGCTTTCATGAGGTATCTCTCTGCAAGCGGCTGATAATGGCCGATCCACTTCGAAGGTTATTATGTTCGATGACAAATTTTGTGTGACAACCATCTCGGTAAGTTTATAATAATACGTAACATAAAAAAATATCTTCACGCCCATATCCCCGAAGAGTTAGGCAGAGGCACAAACGCTCTGTTGCCCTTCTCTGCCCACGACTAGCCGAACACACTAAGCCCAAAAATGTGATAGGTGGCAAGCCTATCGCCAACCAGCCATATATCCAATCTCGAGCAACTTTTTTATTAGATAATTGGAAAAACCACATTTTCTTATTGTTGCCCGTCCCAAGAATCGTACCCGGTACCTCATGAAGTCAAATCCAACACCTGGACCGCTAGACCACATAGGCGATCATACGTAACATAAGATTTTAGAATTAATTTCCATTAGAAGAAAGAAAGACCACTTTGTTAAATCCGAGATCCGATGACCAAATTTCGTTACCAGAACTTTGTCATTTAAAAAAGTAAAAACTTTGGAAGGTATTTTTTAAATAGTGAACATAATATTGAGCTGATTGCAGATATTGCAGAAGTTGTTTTGCCAAATTTTTAATGTTATTTTAGTAGAAAAAATGGGGTGAGTTACCCTTATAACTTAGGGG
>NJDC01010197.1:23039-36540 GCA_002245475.1 Calephelis virginiensis
ATTTAAATAAGTTAAAACTTTCGAAGGTATTTTTTAAATAGTGAACATAATATTGAGCTAATTGCAGATATTGCAGAAGTTGTTTTGCCAAATTTTTATTGTGATTTTAGTAGAAAAAATGGGGTGAGTTACCCTCATAACTTAGGGGTATGAAAAATGTATGTTTCCCGATTCTGACCTACTAAATATGCTCACAAAATTTCATGAGAATCGGTCAATCCGTTTCGCAGAAGTACAAGACCGCACTTTGTGACACAAGAATTTTATAGTGACATCTGACTAGGTGGTAGAGATTAGCAGCGACTCGTACGGATTGGTACCACCGCCTTACCTATTCCTGCCGCCATAACGTCATGACGTGTTCCGGTTCGGAGGGTAAGGTAGCCGGTAAACTTACTTTTGCTCGAGGCCTAACATCCCAGCCTCAGGTTGGCAACGCACCATTACCATCTTTGGTGTCTCTAGGCGGCGTGAATTTCTTAACATCAGGAAATCCGTCTGCTTGTTTGCCTTCCAATATCATAAAAAAATATATAAGATGATATATGATTAAAAACAACTGTGGTTTGAAGACAGCAAGATGTGACAGGTGAGTTTGTGTCCTGTAGTGAGTGTGTCAGATACGTTGCTGTAAATATATCGTTTACTTTCCCTTAGACTGGAACCCGACAGTGCCAAAGATGCCATAACTCAGCAGACGATAGAATCAGAGTTCGTATTAATTCATTTACGGCCAATGTTAATAACATTTCTCTAAAGATGGATTTCAAGCAATCTAGTTAGCTGCGTATCCGCCGGCCAATCCTAACCTAATTGCCATATTTATCTTGTCTACAGATATGTTATTGGCAAGCGATAACGTAAAAATGGATCAAAATATCAATCTTGGACAACAATTTTTGGATTAGGATTGATTATTAATATTGGCCGTTAATCTATTACAGCCTCTTATCTTAGCCAGACAAAAAAGCAGATGATTCATTTTACACAAAGGATCCTGGAAAACGTGAGAAAGCAGACTGAGTTATGAAATAATTATCCAATTGATGTATTATCCATATTTTTTTGGACCTATCGAATTTTATTGATTGCTGAAGATTGTAAGATAGATAGAAGGTGCTGTAACATTGGCGATTGTAATTTTTACAGAATACACTCGAGAGCATATCGCTCGGTTAAAGAAACTCAATATCTGCAACATGAAAACAGCATTCCTTACAAACTAAACTTTGTTTTGATGCCCAATTTAAATTGTCGTCAATATCTTAATATATATAAATTACGTGTCACGTTATTTGTCCGAGATGGACTCCTAAACTACTGAACCGATTTCAATGAAATTTGCACACCGTATGCAGTTTGATCCAACTTGAAAGATAGGATAGTTTACATCTCAATTTATGCTCAAAAAAATTACCATCCGAGCGAAGCCGGAGCAGGCATGTGAAACAAACAGCACATCATATTTATAATATGACGAAAACTATTTAATTTTTATTTATATGTCTTTGAAGCAAGATTCTAGCCCACTATAGGTATATTTAACACATAATTCTAGTGTACGAAGCATGTACGGAGACACTGGTGCTTATTTTGTTGCGCACTCACTAAACTAATATTAAGTCATCGCTATCTTCTTTCAACGAAAGTAATAGAAAGAGACAAAACACTTTCAGTGCTGTCAGATTAGTCGTACACGACATACCTATAGATGTTTTATTTATCATTAAAAACATCACAATTTGAAATGCCCGGACTTATCTCACAGGTCTAAAATATTCCATCTCTTTTGTTTTTGTTTCATTTGAAAAAGATAGCATGCATCTAAAATAAGTTTAGTTTGTGAACAGCAGAATCACTACCATTATCAGAATTTTAAAATGATTTAATTGTGCCTGTTCGTGTTACTTGTTCTATAAACTAGATATAAAGTTTCAAAGCGTTAAGAGAAAATGCAAAAACTTTTTTGCATAATTCTGTCCTTATCGCAACATTACTTTATGGAACCTTAATGGAAACGTAGTTGAAATGAGAGCGCAACAGAAAATCTATAATGTAACGCTCGATGGCCGCTTTCACAATAGTAAGATCCGTGCAAGAGTGGGATTTATAAAAATGTTAGTGTAAAAATGACTTTAACTCTAAGATACAGAAAATTTGTGTTGTAACGCTTGATGACTGCATTCACAACAGTAAGTTTCGACTAAGAGTGGGATCATAAAAATGTTAGTGTAAAATTAGTTTAACCCTAAGTTCAGGAAAATCTGTGTTGTAACGCTTGATGGCCGCATTCACAACAGTAAGATCCAAGAGAGTAGGATTTATAAAAAAATAATTGCAAAAATAAGTTAGGGTATACTCTATTGGTTTGAAACGTGGAAAGAAAGATAGATGAAAGATTTACAAAACAGATATACAATGCGAGTGTTAATAGATGTAGGTACCCGGGAAGACCTAGGGTTAACGTGTCACGATCAAATAGCTGGGGTTTTATCCGAGGATGATGTCAAGAGTCTCCAAAATGTTTTTTTTTTATGAAAGATTAAAGTTATTAATATAGGGAAAGCTAGACAGGTCCCAGATAGTGCTAAAAATGATTGAATAGGTAAGGGACTACACTTGAAAATATGTGCGAGTATATAAAAAATAGTAATAATAACATTATCAAATAACTCGATGTTTTCATATTTTATTAATTTATTTTTAAAAACATTAACAAATGTTATGTTATAACCAAATGTCATAAATAAATGTTATGTTATAACCAAATGTCATAAATAAATGTTCTATTACAACCAAATGTCATAAACAAATGTTTTCCCCGTGTTGGTTCGGGCTCCTTCGCAGAATAGACTTTCTGCCTAGCTACGAGGCAGCACGTATAAAGCGAGCATAGGCTTACTGTCACTAACACTATGACATCTGACTAGGTGGTAGAGCTACGCAGCGACTCGTCCAGATTGGTACCACCGCCTTAACTATTCCTGTTGCAATAATGTCAGTGCTTGCCGTTGATGTGTTTTGGTTCGGCGGATAAGATAGCTTATTTACTTTTGCTCGAGGCCTAACATACCGGTTTCAGGTTGGCCACGCAGTATTACCACCTTTGGTGTCTAGGCGGCGTTAATTTGTTATCATCAGGAAATCCGTCTGCTTCTTTGCCTTCCAATACCATAAAAATAAAAATGTATACACTAAAACAATCACTATAAATGTTAGTATATGAGGTAACACATTATGAGTTTATGAAGATGTTATAGGCATGTCGCAGTCCTATGGCCAGGATAAAATCTTTATGTACGTATTACTTTGTACATTATGTTGATATATTTATATTTACACAGTTCCAAAGATTTCCAGCTTGTTATACCTATTTTTTGTACTCAATGTGTTTTATAAAACTAACAGAAGGCCAACATTTAGACGGATTTTCTGGTGATGGTTATTAAAGACTAAGTTTTCTGAACTTTTAATTAGAAATCGATGTTTCGTCTGTAACTAATATATCAATGTACCAAAAACATCTTCAACTAAAAACTCATTAACAACTTCGTAAATGGAAACTACGCAACATGTTATTTATATCCGGTTTCATAAAGCTAAGCGTAATGACGCCGACGCACCTGATATATAGCTATTCCTGGTTCTGTAATATACGTGCTCGTCACTGTCGTGTTCTTGAATGGAGATTATTATAACCGGTAAATTACTTTCAACAGAAATTTGTTCTTTCCGCTTCAAGTTAGCATTGGATTAGCTTATTTGGTATTTATAAGCAACCTACCTGAGCCGACTGTCTTTCAGAAAACGCACATGCCTATTTATGTTTATACACCGTGTAAATGACAGCGTAACGAAAAATGAAACCATGGATTTTGTACATGATAGACATGCATATGTAGTTGGAATTTTGTGTCGGAAATTTCATGAATTTTTCAAAAAAATATGTATTTTTTTAATTGATTTCAGTATTATTTCATTAATAGAATCTAACGCAACTCGATCTTTATTTAATATCAAATAAATAACACGTTGTAGCTGAAAACAGCAATGTAATAAAACAGCGCATTAAGTCGGCACTTACAGCTCGCAACTCGCGGCTTGATGCATATACTTTGTTCGCTATACATAGCGGGCTGAAAACCTGCTAACTATTTAACCACTTGTTTCCGACAAAATTGTAAAAGGAATTTTGAAGTCTGTTATGTATCTAAACTACCACAGAAGTTTTCGTTACGATGTCAAATACACCCTGTATATTAAAAAAACACTTAGATACTTATTTAAAAAAAACATGCACATTAAGTACTTGACATTTCGATTTAAATTCGTATTTATGTTTTTTTATGTTTGTCTTTGACTGACTTAAAAAAAAGGAGGAGGTCGACATGAGTTGATTTTTTTTTCATTTGTAACGAGATTTTAAAATATTTTTAACTGAAATAACGTTTTGCTATTGAGCCTAGATGTGATGATAGAATCCTTTCGAAATCGAAGAAAATACTAATTGTTTTGTGTGCTTAGAGGACATAATATTGAATTTATATAATCAGCTTGTTACCTACATCATGTATATCAATTCTAATAAGAATTGTAGGGATTTTCTTGTCAGCCGTCAGTTATTAAGTAATGTTTATTGAATAAATATGTTTTAGGTTTAGGAATGGGTATTTTCAATCTATACTAATATTATAAAGACGAAAGATTTGATTTTTTGTTTGTTTGTTTGTTTGTTTGAAATGAATAGGCTCCAAAACTACTGGACCGATTTCAAAAAATCTTTCACCTTTAGAATGCTACTTTGTCCCTGAGTGACATAGGCTTTGTTTCGTCAAAATCGGTGTTGAAGAAGCCAAGTTACGCGAGCGAAGCTGCGTGAAACTGCTAGTTTTTTAATAAAAAAATATTGCTCGGGATTGAACTTGTGCCCGGTTGGCGATAGGCTTGCCACCTTTCAAATTGTGGGACTTAATGTCTTCGACTAGCCGTGGGTGCCCTGGTTGTGCCTGTGTCTAGCTCTTCGGGGATATATATGGGCGTGAAGATACTTTTTTAGGTTTATCAATTTTTTCTACGCTTTAGATAATTTTTCAATTTTTTTCCTTATCTGATCCGCGATTCTGATATGATATTATTTCATACTAATGTCACAACGACGCATAAACACTTAGTACTTGCGTGGTAGTATAGAAAGTATTCTGAATATGAATCTCTGTTCAATATTTTCAAATGTCTTTTTATAAATATTTTTACTTGCATTATTTTTAACCGATTTGAAAAAAGGAGTAGGTTACATATTCTATTTTATTTACTTTTTATTTATGATATTCGATTTCTCCGTCATATCTAAGGCAATTTTACAAATTCTTTTTATTTGAAAGAGCGTATTCCGAGGTGGTCCTATTGCTACCAAGACTGATGATATCCCTGGAAAAAAGGAGAACCCCTATTTTGTATGTAAGTACATGATTTATTTATGGAAAACGAAGCCGGTTTCTTACTATACTACACTTAAATTGTTTATTTAAATAAAAAAAAACGCCCTAAACAACATTTATCTACTTTCAAGGTAAGTGTTACACTGTTGAGTCTTTCTTCATAAAATTTTAAGCTCAAGCTTTAATTTAGACACACGTCTTTACGAGGGGTGTAAAACAGTAACTCTTTGACTGAGGATTTACAGCTCCTAGCTGGAAAGGGATGTGAAATAAGGCTTACGGGATTAGTATTAACTTCTTAATATGACGTTCTGTTTCATAAGAACCATTGGATTGCTTAAATGGGATGTGATCTTATGGAGATACATGAATTTTTAAATTCATCAACTTAATCAATTTGACCGACCAATTTAGTGTTCGTAAATAGGTAAGTACAGACTAGATCATTTACTTGTAACAGAACAACAACAATTTAGTATTTCTTCGATTTATCTACGATTTCATAAACAGATCCAGACTCGGTGGCAATAAAACTACCTCTGAAGCACGTAAACTCTTTGGAATAGAAAAAAAAAATCAGATCAGAAATAACGATAAATCTGTTAATTATCGTAAATTTTAGATTCGAAAATATTATCTTCTAATTTTCTTAAAGTAGGTTACAAATAAAATTTATTGGTGTATATTTTTAACCAATAAACACTGATTTTAACTGTAGGTCAGAGTTTTACGAACTTCGAAAGTTGTTCTAAAGTGTATGTCAAGTGCTCGCTACGTATAGCCTAATCTAGGCTAGTGGAAGTTGTAAGCTATGAGTACTAGCTGCCATTTGTTATGAATATGCATGCAGAGAGTATTTATGTTCATATTCTTCCTGATATGAATATTCCTATTGTCAAACTTAGTATAAGTTTTCTTTGCAGTTTGGTTACAGTTATTGAAATATGCGTTAAGACCTTGTTATAAATTAATAATTAGTTATTATTAGTTTATTACTAGACCACCTCGTTCTTCAAGGGGTCAGCGTATACGCCAAACTTTACCGACTAACCGCGAGTCTCGGGATGGAACCCGAAAGGATCTCGAGTGTTGGGTCTGGGTATTTATTAAATTTATTTTAGTGTCTATAATAATTTTTTAAGGTCCGAATTTAGGCTAGCTTATATCCAGCCGACAATAGAATTAATCATAATTTAAGATAAATTTAGTAAATTAGAAAAAAGGTAACAATTAATTGTTGATAATGGGTAACATAAAAAGACTGTCCTGTAAAAATCTGGTCAAAACTGTTTTTCATTTTTAAAAAAAGGCGTGTGGCACTCGGAGTCTGCCGCGGTAAAGCAATTGCAAAAGCAGGCATGAATTGCAGATTGCGGGGCAAAGAGGGGGATTACGCATGCGCAGTAACGGCGATACAATCGATGCCACCTAGAGGCGAGTTGTTGAACTAAAGAGATAAGCGTGATCATAAAGTCATTAAAAGTTTTACTATTCATCGATAGATGCCAAAACTAAAAAATATCACTGTGCCGGTCGGCGTGGAGGTGTTAGGTTATTTTCGTTAACGTCTCTAATTAACGTTTTAAGGTCTCCACGCTCAAGGCCCGCGATAAAAGCTATGCAATAGCTTAAAAATGATCAAATTTTGATTTATTAAGATAATAAAAAAAATGTCCTGAGCTAAAGTGTAAGATGCACAGCGTGCAACACTGGGGATGTCTGCTATTTACCGGGGTTGCTGGATATAGAAACGTATGTCAATGCCAGTTACTATTACAGTTACAGATAATAGTTTCCTATCAAAATATCAACTTAAAGGCTGTTTTATTGCGAGCACTTTAGTATAAAACCCTATCTCTGCACACAAATTTGGAAAATTTAAAAAAGTTTTAGTTAAGTTTTTAAAAAGTAATTAAAAACATTTTATGCGGGATTCTTTTAGGCAACCCTTTTAGGAATCAGATTTCTTAAATACTAAATTTATCACAAAATGTGTTTCATTCAATTACCAGCCCGGTGTAGGTCAATGCAGGTTCGGATCTTTTACTATTTCTACTTCTTTGTATCGTTGTCTAACACTCATATCTAAGACAAGTATGTTTAACTAGATTCAATTCGTGTATTATTAAAAATAAACTGGAATGCTTGATTTAAAAAAAGAATGAAATGAATATAAATAAATAAATAAAATTCACTGGACAAGTTACACAAATTGAATCTAACCCCAAAGTAAGAAATTATATGCTTGTGTAATGGGTGTTAGTCAACAATGCTAAAACATAGAAATACTGTAATAGATACCAGAATAAATTTAATAAACACCCAGACCCGGAAATGCAGACATCTAAATGTTCGTCACACAATTGCCTGCCCTCGTCGGGAATGGAACCCGAGCCTCGCGGGTGATCGGTGTAGTTAGGCGTATACGCTAGCCACTCAACCAACGAGGCGGTCCAACAAAAAACGGCATATACGGTTATGAATTAAAATTAATTAACCTAAAAATAAAGTTTGTCAGATTAGACGAATTAGCACTTAAATTTCAAAATCCAGGTATAATTTTGAATATTCGATAGTTTTACTTTATAATACTAAGTAATGCCTTCGGCTAGTCTTATATGCATTGGTTATACCTCTGCCTATGTTTTCTGGGGATGCGGGCGTAAATATACATGCTTTTAATATACATTTAATATGAGTAATAAGAGTATTTTTCCTAAGCATTTGTGTCAGATATAAAAGGAATTTAGATAAGGATAATCTTGCGTAAAATCATTTTAGATGTTTCTATAGAATTCTTTCAAAGCTCGAGTATCTAGACAGTGTCGTTTAACACATAAGAAGCCATAATCCTGTGAACCTTCTGCGAGGAGAGATTAACAGATTTACTGGTGTGACATGTACTCATAACAGTAAACATTATCTACAGTATTGAAGTAGATTGTGCCCTATGATTTGACAAAAATGCTCTTTTCAATAATGATGTATGATCTAAAAAACATGTTATTTTTATCATATTGGAAGGCAAACAAATAGTAAGATTTCCTGATGGTAAGAAATTCACACCGCCTAGAGACTACAAAGATAGTAATGCTGCGTTGCCAACCTGAGGCGAGGATGTTTGGTCTCGCACAAAAGTTAGTTTACAGGCTACCTTATGCTACGGCCCAGAACATATCAACGTCAAGCACTAGCGTTAAGGGTGAGAAATAGGTAAGGCGGTAGAAGCAATCCGGGCGAATCGCTGCGAATCTCTACCACTTTGTCAGATGTCACAATGTTAGCGACGGTAATCCTGTGCTCGCTTTTTATTAGCTACCTGGCAGGAACGCAGATGGTCTATTTTGCAAAGGAGCCCGGACCAACGCGGGGAAAATACGTAAATTAAATTCGATATCCTATTCACATTATAAATGCGAAAGTTTGTATGTATAGATGTTTGCTACTCTTTCAAGCTCGAATGGCTGAACGGGTTTGTCTGAAATTAGGAACGCAGATAGACCGTGACCTGGATAAACATATAAGCTACTTTTAAATCCGATCGCACAAAGGGTTCCTTTGAAAACGCAGGCGAAGCTGCAGGCAACAGCTAGTACGTTAATAAGCTCATTATAGGTTATAAAATTCATTTTTTACTAACATTTCAAAAAGTAAAACTTTACCTGCATGTAAAGAAAATGAAAACGGATTTGAAGTGTTTGAATGAAAATGGAAGTTTATGAGGAGGAAGCCAGGCAGTTCTGCAAGGATCATAAGATTTGTTCAACGATACTCTTTTATTACCCCGTAAGAGGCTTAGTGTGAAGATATAATTATATGTCAGGGTAGTTCTGTATTTAAATATGAACCCTTCCAAACCTTCCCCGCAAGAACATTAAAGAAACTATTCGTGCTGCAATCAGCAAGGCAATTCTCTTATATACAATAGTTTAAAAGGTGCCCACTTGGGCCTTAACATACCTTATGCAAGGCAATATCTTGGCCCCAATAGCAGCCGTAGTGCGTTTTTATTTTGATAGCTTTGGTAGTCAGGTTGTGCCGGATCTATGGCCTGCTGGTATTTGTCTAAAATTTTAGGTTACAGGATTAGTAAAAAAGTGCAATCCGTCTTAAAAGGTAGACTGCTTCGCATCAGATCGTCCGATGTACCATTACCTTAAGTATTTCTAGCACTCTAGTATCTTTACTGGAGAGTGGGGAAAGTATACTTTCTATATGTTGCAAGTCATCCATAATACACTAATGTTATAAATGCGAATGTTTGTCTGTCTCTAACGCTTTCGCTGGTTCAGATGGGATTTTAATTAAATTTGATATGCATATCTAAATATGTATAGATTTCGTATCACGTTGTCTGTCCGCGATGGACTCCTAAACTACTTAAACGATTTTAATCAAATTTAAACAATGTGTGCAGTTTGATCCAAGTTGAAAGATAGGATCGATTGTATTTAAATATAATATGGGCGAAGGCTAAATTTTACCATAGGCTATTTCCCCTCAAAAACCCAAGCCTATAACGGAGGATAAAAGTTTAAATACATACAAGAGGAAGTATCACCCTCTCTTTCTACGCCGCGACGAAAATGTATGCCTGCGCCTGCTGTTTCGTTTAGACGGCGCAGGGCGCTTTCGCGAATTTTTGTGTTGTCATGTTTGTACGATAGCGCAATAAATGAATAATGTATTCTACCACATGAATGAACAATTCATGCAAAATTATTCCCTAACCATTTCAAAATATCAAAAATGCACGACGTTAGTATTCAAGTTTTCACTTATGCCGGCTCTCTCGGAGTGCAACCCGTCGTTTTTTTCTTCGCTGACGAATTCACGGGTAAAAACTAGAGTTATGTGTAAGTGTCACAAAGGTTGTTGCATGGACAAACAATATGATTTGGTATCCAGGACGTTGTATTGCTGACGCACATGACTCGGTCACAAGCGAAGGTTTACTTTTACATAGATAACTGATATGAATAAGCTGACGAGCAATATTTATTTATTTCATAGAAGAGGAGGCAAACGAGCAAGTGGGTCACCTGATGGAAATTGATCACCTCCGCTCACGGACATCCGCAACACCAGGAGTATCACAGATGCGTTGCCGACCTTTAATTTATTATATTCTTTATTCAATTTATAGCTAGAGTTGTTTATCTAAAGTTGTTTTGGTCCAACTGCCAATTATTGGAAGGCAAACAAGCAGACGGATTTCCTGATGGTCAGAAATTCACGCCGCCTAGAGACACCAAAGATGGTAATGGTGCGTTGCCAACCTGAGGCCGGGATGTAAGGCCTAGAGCAAAAATAAGTTTACCGGCTGATTTCAATCCGGGTGAGTCACTGAGAAACTCTACCACCTACTCAGATGTCACGGTGTTAGTGACGGTAAGCTTATGTTCGCCTTTTACGAGTTGTCTGGCAGGAAAGCAGGGGGTCTATTCTGCAAAAGAGCCCGGACCAACACCTGGAAAAATGTATTGCATTGTGTTGGCACGGGCGTTCGGAGTGGAATATACCATCTGCTTTCCTGCCAGAATGCTAAATGAGTCATTACGAAAAAGATCACTGGTGGTAGAGTACTGCGCAGTAACTCGCTCGGGTAGGGATCAACTACCTAACCTTTTCCCGTTGCCATAAATACAGGAAAAGGGCTATCACTATGTCCGGAAGGTAGGGCGGATGGTATACTTGCACAATCGGCCACTGGACAAGGATGCACCCTGTAGGGTAATAAATAAAAATAAATAAATAGTGTCCACAGCCAACAATTATTTCTACCATCAGGAGAGCCATGTGCTTTTTCGCTATCTTGTCACACAAAAAAATCTTATATGTGTTGACACGTCACAACCTCATTGTCTACTAGTGGGGATTATTTTACTGAAGCTATCATTCATGATTAAGTGGTACAGTACTTTACAGTCTGCATTGGTACCATCACCTAGATATCCTGCCTTAATAGTGCCAGTGCCCGCAATTGTCGTGTTCCATTGATGGGTGAAACACAAATACGGAAAGGCCTATTTAATCAGAGGATCCGAAAATAATGGCAATAACCGTGAAGCTTTCGAACCAATTTGGTTTATCCAGCGAAGAGTTTTCTGGTAGCTCACATAAGAAATAGTCAAATGTCTTCTGTTTTGAAATATCATTGAAATTGCTGTGGGCAAGGCAATCACCGAGTTTTATTCTAGACTTCAGTCTATAGATAATTTATATTGCAAAGGTAAAATGTTTGGGTTGGGACATATGACATAAACTCTATTGAATACTAACTGTCCCGGCGAACTTCATTACACCCGTTCAGTTTGTATGGGGACAATAAAGTAATGTTTTCCCATTTTCCCATCAACTTTCCCGGTTTTTCTTTTTATAAAAACCGTCTCCTGATAATAACTAACACAATAATAAAAGAATTAGCCAAATGTGTGCAATCGTTCGGAAGTTATGCGCTTACCAACACATTTAGCGACTCATTTTTGAATTATAAGATAACGTTGTATCGTTTATTATTGAATGGAAACTGGCAGACGGATTTCCTGGTGGTAAAAACATCCCCTTTAGGAGATGTTCGTGGTTCGCTACAAAGCTGCTGCTATTTTTGTGGCGTAGGGATGTAATGATCCCATTGCGAGCTGGTAAAATAGCTATATTTTGACAATATTTAAGTATATTATTTTTCTAAAGCACGTAATAAACGCCTACCGTACTATTAATAAATATAGACTAAATAAAGAGAGGTACTACTTCCTAACTTTTTAAATAAAATAGTAACAATATCATGCTACCAATAAATACTTACATTTATCTGTTTTAAAAAATTATCTTCAAGTGCATGTCCCCGAAGAGGTAGGTATGATGAAATGGCAAGCCTATCGCCAAATGGTCACACATTTATCTCGGGTAGCGTTATTTTTATTAGAAAATTAACTGTATATATTTCCTTTTCTTTTTTTGGTGCCCGATTGGGGATCGAACCCGGGACCTCAAGAAGTGAAGTCCGATGCCGGACCGGTCGACCACAGAGGCGATACACTCTGTTTATTTTATTTCCATTCGATTATAAATCAGTTTTTTTAATATATCATTATAAACATTACTTATATACAGTACTTCTATTTAAATTATGCGCTTCGGCTTTACATTTTTACTCTTTTTACACTTTATACTTATAATTTTAAATTGGCTTATTGGATTGGAATCTAAATTTAAGCGGAATGATTAATTATGTGTCCTAACAACTCTATATAGAAATCTTTAAAATGCATTCGGATTTCCGAAGCTTGACGAATATAGCCGAGGCGCATAATTTAAATACTACTACTGTATATTATTATAGTGAAATAGTCATAGGAAGTACAGGTCACTATAAATTATTTCGCAGAAAAATCTAAACATATATTAAGTGGAACGTTACCGATAGTAGAAGTCGGAAATTGATACAATATATCTTCAGGGTACACTGCCTAAATCCCTATTTCCTTGTGAATACAGTACATGTAAGAATCTAGTTTTGAATGAAACAATTTTGATAAGCTACAGCATTTTTGATGTCATATTTCTGATAAGCACAATGTAGTTTGGGATAAATACAATCTATAATCTTCTGTGGTCTAGTGAGCCAGGATCGGACTTGATTTTTTAAAGTTGCGAGTTCAACCCCGAGTGTATTTTAAATCTAATATATAAAATTCTCCTGTCACAGTTTTCGTTGCCATACTTCTCCAAAACGGCTTGACCGATTTTGATTAAATTTTATGTGCTTATCCGGTATCTATGAGAATCGGCCAACATCTATTTTTCATCCTCCTAAATTTTAAGGGTGGTCCACCCCTACATTTTTTTTGCAATTTTCAGACAAATTTTTTTGTTTTTATTTTTTTATGATACAGCATACAAAAGTACATACAACCCTAAATTTTCACCCTTTTATCACCAACTCCTATTTTTTAATAGTCATTTTTTATCCCGGGTCGATAACTGATCAATCGTCATTTAATTAGTTATATGGCAAAACAACGTATGCCGGGTCAGCTAATTTTCTTATAAAAATAACG
>NJDC01010197.1:36830-54658 GCA_002245475.1 Calephelis virginiensis
TAACGTATCTTAATTTATTAAAATAAGCATAATGTTTAGATTTCTCCATTAGACATATCATACAGAATTTTAATTATGTTGTATATTTGTATGTAGTTTACTCACTTTACATAAACCCACACGTACACTCAAGACTTTCAAGTAAAAATATCGTCTTAATGAATGTACTGATACATATGACATGTTATTTTTATAACGAAAACAGTTAGTTAAACTAGTTTTTTTTTATAAAAAATTGTTAGAAAACTTTTAAAAATCAAAATAATTAAAATTGAAATTTCTTAAGCTAGACAATAAAATACATACAGAAGATTATTGATTGCTCCTAAATAATATATAAAATTAGTTTCATTAGATACTAAGTTAGAATTAGCGATTGCTTATTTCAGCCAAAACGGAGAAATCCGGCGACCTAACTGATTTTGATGAAATGTGCTTTAAGTTTTGAGAGTAGGATATAATATAACTCGAATATTAAAAATACAAGTATGTCGTGTAGAATTATCATGAAGTCAAAATAAATGAAGACGCCAATTTTAAAGAATAATCTTTAATAAGGTTAAAACGTCCTAATAACCTATGTTTTCAATGTAAGTAAAGATACAGTTCTTAAACTATTTTGCAATATTATCCATATTTATTATTGTTTGACGTGATTGTTTAATCGATTTTTCGTGAGATTCTCGGATGATTCTTTACTGATGGTTTAAAGCAACCGTCGTCTACAGTGTAGACGACGGTTGCTTGTGTGACGACATAATATGTCGACATAATATGTCGTCACACCGAGAAAATTTAATTGCGTATTTAAAAATTATGTCTGGTGTTTGCGACGGGCGTTACATAAAAACAAGATACAGATCATTGTTTGCAAACATTAAAAACCGAACTGGTACTGAGTTTTCCATATAAGATAAAACTGTTATATATACAGAGTTAGCACCTAGGTGAGACTAGTGCGCTGCGTATGCGCTCTCGCCTCATTGTTTTTAACGTTCCTAATTAGTAATCAAAACCAGTCGGCTCTTTAAACATGGCTCCACCAGGAGTTATTCAAAACTCTGAAACGGTCAACAGCACACTTGTTGTAATTAAAGATGACCACATAACTGAAATAGGAGACATGAAAACGTGTCCTATCGACCAACTTAATATTATAGCTGATGATAAAGTAAACGGTGATCTAATTGATGGAGTGCAGGTACAAATAATGAAGCTAGATAAGAAAAAACCTCGCAAAGTTACTAGACCAGTGGTGCTAAAGAATATTGAATCTAAGGAATATTTGTATGATCGCTTATATGATACGACGTGTCCTAGAGTTGTAAGTACTATTATTATTTTGTGTTATATTGCTAGCCCTAATGCTATAAATCAGGACAGTGCTTTTACGTTCTAAACGAAATCCATTTTCTGACAATTAAGATACCTGCAGTTTTTTACAATCCTTCGAATATCTGTAGCTGTCGACACACATATTAAAGTAATCTTTCTATTTATGAGATAAGAAAGTGAAAAAGCACATGGCTCTCCAAATTATTTTTATTTCTTTCTTTTTTCGTGCCATACATACGGTTGGTTTGTTTACAATATCTTAAATATTTCCAAAGTATAAGAAATTATAATCAGTGTTTTCCCCGGGCTCCTTTGCAGAATAGACTATAATATGCCTTTCTGCCAAGCAGCTTGTAAAAGGCGAGCATAAGCTTACCATCACTAACACCGTGACATCATACTAGGGGGAAGAGTTTTGCAGCGACTTGCCTAGCTTGGTACCACTGCCTTACCTATTCTTGCCACCATAACTTCCAATGCTTGCCATTGACGTGTATCGGTTCGGAGAGTAAGATAGCCGATAAAGATTAACTTACTTTTGCTCGAGGCCTCACACCCCGGCCTCAGGTTGGCAACGATAGTGCGTTTTTACCAACTTTGGTGTCTCTAGGCGGCGTGAATTTCTTACCATCAGGAAATCCGTCTGCTTGTTTGCCTTCCATTATCATAAAAAAGTGAAATAAATTTAAATAACTGTGTTAAAGTTAGTTGTTAATTTTAAAAATAAATCCCAAGTTAACTAAGAAACTAGTTAACTGAGCTAGGTAATCTTATTCTTATCATTATTACTATCTATATAGAAGCTAAGCAACTTCTGTATTTCTACTTGCGCCAAACGTTAAAACAAGCAATTTAGTTTTTATGTGTTTGAAATATAGTTCTGATAAAATAAATAATGAAATTTCTGATAAAAATAAAACCTGACGCTGGGGTGAATATTAAACCTTTTCCATAGTAATTTAGTACGAAAAAACCGTTTATCTCTAGTTTTTAAAAAACTAGGAGGTAATCTGAGGAACAATTCATCAAAATATATTTAAACAAGGAAATGTAATAACAATTATTTTGTATTTTAAAGTCATGCGTTCGTACATACTTAGGAACAGGCAACACAGACATCTGACCTAAAGGTGTATATAATACAAGTAATTTATGTAAGACATTTGAGTTTCTTACCATACTTATAAATGTGAACATGTTTATATATGTATAACATGTTTTAGACAAATAAATATATTGTTTTGATTAGGCACATCGTAACAGCTTTTTTTAAGATTGTACTGTACGATGAAATTACCACCTTGTTGGTCGAGCGGCTAGCGTACATGCATAACTCTATTGACTAAACTCGAGACTCGGTTCGATTCTCGGTAGCGCAGGCATTTATGTGATGAGCGTTTAGATGTTTGCATTTCGGGATCTATGTGTTTATGTACCTACTGTAATCGTTGGCTAACATCTATGATATAAACATATAATTTGGAGCTTTTTAAAAAAAAACAGTTTCACTTACTTTATAGAACTTTTTAATCTTTTACACAAAAAATTGACCGAGTACGCGTTAATTTTTCACAGAGTCCTAAACAGTAGGCCTTCCAAAATAAAAAAATACTAATTACTTGTTAAGTATTGTTACAAAATCTGGAACTAAAACTTTCCACATTTATTATATTAGCTTTAAGATTTTGTCTACTCTCCAAAATTTATCAAATACATATTTTTCGCAGATATAGGTATTATTTTTTTTAACATGCTAAAGAAATAGTCGTCGTTTAAAATTTTATGTCCTAATAGTAATTGTAATCCAAAATTCTAATTAATAAACAAACATAACTTTCATGGGATATTTTTCAAATTTACAAGGGATCACTTTGAAACATTACCTACCTACCGTACAACAAAAAGCAGAAATTGAGAATCTCCTCCGGGAACATGCCTAATGTGTTGCCAACCTCATGGTTTTTACAACTTCACCGAGCTTTGCCGTTTTTAAATTATTTTGACAACTATATTCACTGTCACCAATTTAGATAGATTAATTCTGTCCTGGATCGAAACATGCTTCCACCATTCACTAGTAGATACGTCTAATGTTCTCCTGCCATTTGCATCATCCAAATTTATACACTCGAAGGTTGAAAGTCTAAAATAAAGTGAAAAATGTAAATAAAATTAGAAAAGTTATTTTTTATCTTTTGTCCCTCGTTTTAAGACAGTTCATACTTAAAATACTTGATGAAACAAGGTCACCCATGGTTCCAGCTCGGATTATTTACCTCTAGATGATTAACTTTTTATATCACAACTTTGAACACCCGCCGTAAACGTGCCCACCAGACTTAGGAGACCCCGTCACGTTCTATCAGATCCTCCGGACCCAATAACCGCATCTAACGCAAGCCTCCCTCCCAACCCAAACAACACTAACTAACAAACACTACACTACAACGTCGTCACCGGTCTCGGTGACGAAGATCTCTCTTGAACCCGGCGCCTATCGCAGAGCGACGAGTTTATTACGAGCACTACTCCTCCATCGAGTCCACCTAGTAACCAAAACGCAGCACCATGTCGAGTTACGGTCTTCCGGGAGACAGCCCTTGTTGCTGACGTTGTAGGGAACAGTCCAATCCATCTAAGTAATGATGTCTCAGGCTGAGGACTCTACTCGGCCCACAGTTGTAAAAACTGCGAGGTTGGCAACACATAAGTCATCAAAAAAAAAAAATGTCGCAACTTTGGGTAGTTTTTTAAATTTTGCCGTGACAATCTCGTTACCGTATTATACATGAGGTGGATCACTAACGGCGCCAGCTTTGATGATTTACCATATTGTATCCATGCCATTAATAACAATTGTAAATTACAATGATCTGACGGTTGTTGATTAACATAATGAATTAATTTATTCGTTTCATATTTAATCACTCTAATGGATTGTGTCTGAATCACTACAAACTCTTGGAAATAGTTGATTTTTTTTAATATGGCATGACTAAAGATGTGCTTTCTCCTATTTACAATTGTATAAATATAGCTTTAAAAAAGTGAAAGCGTACAATTTTGTATTTTGTGAAAAAGGTCTATCTCTCCTATTTCAACTTTGAACGATCCCATTTTTTAACCTATTTTGTAAATACAATAAAAAAATTTTTACTTATTTATATTGCTTTTAAAATTAGCATTTCCTCAAATTTCCGTAAAAAGGGGTCCAAAGTTTTGGCGTCACGTATTAATTAATTTATAGATTGCGTTAAAAATTGACATTGTTAAACGCTTTATTTTGTCATTGATTTATGTATTCCAATTAAGTACTAGGTTTTATCATTTGGGGGCTCGGGTTCATTCCCCGATAGGGTCAGACATTTATGCGACGAATATTCAGTTTTCGGTATTTCCGGGTATCTATTACATTTTTTATGTATTAGTACCGTTGACTATCATATCTTTTGCTTACTTTGTTGTTAGATCAGCGAACTTCGTTCACCTGGCACTCAATACTCTCTGCCTGCCCTGGACTTGGCCCGAAGATATATATGTAGAAATATGATGACCTGCACATATAAATGTTTCTTTGAATTCTTGATTTCAAGTTAATTTTGGTCACTATAGTTTAGTCCAGTTGTTATGTCTGTAATATCTTTACTAAAAAACGAATGACTTGAAAAACATTACGGGACCATCTGTAAAGCACATACAATAAAACGAGAAAGAATAAATGTTACGCATTAATTAATGTATTGTTACCAAATTTACATGGCTTTACACCTTTTCAACGTAAAACCTTTAAGAAGCAGGATCAAAAATATATTAGAACCTTCCTCGTAACCTAAGCGCAGAATTTTTTTACGATCGGTTCAGTAGATTCGTCGCGAATCTCGGTCGGTATACAGACAAAAAGCGTACATACATACATACCTTCACGCGATGTACCTTACAGTGGTAGCAGTGTCTGCAGTAGCAGAGAGTATCGAGTGCCAAATCTCACGATCCTGACAAACCTTTCTGGCTTCCTTCACATTCATTACCCTTTTCATACAAACACGCCGGTTTCAGAGACATAACATACGAGCGGTCTGATCGTGGAATGTCAACCTTGTTCTCCCGGGGTATCTACATCCATCCACGTTCACATTTCATATCTGCTTTGTCAATATTTCAACTGTCATTCTTTTCACATGACCGAAAAAGGGCATGCTCCCCCTTTCTCATTTTAACACCAATGTCTATGAGGTTTTTATCACTATTTATTTGTATCGTAAACAGACAAATTAAACATACAGACATACATATCTTCGCGCCAAATCCCTCGCGGAGTAAGCAGAGAGTATCGAGAGCCAAACCTCACGATTCTGGTGGACATGCCTTGCTTTCACCACATTCATTACCCTTTTCATACAATACGCCGGTTTCGGAGACTTTTGACACCGCCTTCGGCAAATACCCGAGTGATCTGATCGTGAAATGTCAGCCTTGGTCTCCCCGGGTACCTACATCCATCCACATTCGCATCGTATATCTGCTTTGTCAATCTTTCATCTGTCATTCTTTCTACACGTCCGAACCAGCGGGGCATGGTCTTTCTCATTTTAGCACCAACACTTTCTTTCAATCCCACTCTTTCTCGGATATTTATCCTACTCTCATGCTTTTTGTGACATACCTAAATCTTGTTTCCATACGTTGGGGTAAGCACATATTTATGCAAAGCGAAAGCTACTCTAATTACTGATCGCATCTGTGGTCTAGTGGTACGGGTGTTGGACTTGACTGCATGAGGTCCCGGGTTCAAGTCCCGGGTCGGCTAACAAAAAGAAAATTGGATTTTTCCAATTTTCTAATAACAAAAATTAAAAAAAAAATGTTGGTCGGGATTGGAAATGTGCCCGGTTGGCGATAAGCTTGCCACCTATCACATTGTGGGACTTAGTGTCTTCGGCTAGTCGTGGGTGCCCTGGTTGTGCCTCTGCCCACCTCTTCGGCGATATGGGCGTGAAGATACTTTTTTTTACTCTAATTACTGATACGTGTAAAATAAAAATAGCTTGATGACATGTCAATATTAATGTATTGTGAGCTAAAAGATTACTTATGATGTCTTTTCTTATCTGATAATGATTGTTATGCTATTTGAGCCAAAACATAAATGTTTACTGATCTAAATTGAAATGTCTGCGTGATCACATATAAGATTTTCTAACACTATGTATTTATTTCTATCATAAACAATAAAATTTATATGATAAATTAAAGCTGATCTTATTATTGATCGAAGGATGCGTTAACACACAAAATTAGGAAATAGCAAACCTCTAGTTAAAAAAAATTCATTTTTCTAAAATTTTAATTTAAATTTTGAAGTGAAAGTTAACTTGAATATAGACTATAAAACCTCTATAAATTTGCCATTATACAAAAAATGGCATTGGCGGTTACAAATAAAAATTATAGTGAACTAAAACAGCATTTTTGAAGTGAAAACTTCTTAAGCGGCGTTGCGTACTATTTTGGAATGGGTAAAAACATTTGAACTCGCGTCAGGACACGTGACATGATCGAAAAATCGTAAGACGGCACAAGGGGTTTGCGCAAATGTTCGTGTTGTCATGTTTGTGTACGATAGAGCAAAAAATGAATATTGTATTCTACCACATAAATTATAGTACCTTCATACTGATAATTAAAGCAATTCGTGCAAAATTATTCCATAGCCATTCCAAATTATCAAAAATGCACAACGTTAATATTCAAGTTTTTACCCGACTCTCTCCAGGAGTGCAGCCTGTCGTTTTTTTTCTTTTAATTACATAAAAATAGCGTATTGGCGCTGGCACATTAAAAAAACAAATGCTTTTTGATTTTTTTAAGGCTTCATAACTATATATTTATCCTGTAGACAATAAATGCAAAATTACGTTTGGTGAATTGATATAATTTGTTACTTCTCTGACGCGAAACAGTACTGTGTTGATTTAGATGAAATTTCACAGCTATATTGTTCTTACATCACAATAAAACTTCTACTACAATCTATAAATTAAAAAAAAATTCAGACGCGATAGAAACTAAAGGTGAAATCTAGTTATTTAATATACAACAAAATATTTTTATATTATCCCATCTTATCATACAGTAAAAAGCAATTTTATTTCTACAATAATGTGGTGAAAAAAATGTCATTTTATATCTAAGAGTTGGATTGCCTTCATATTTTAGACGACAAAATTTGATTTAACAGCGACGTGGAGTTTAAGCCACACCTACACCTACCGTTCGTGATCTGAATAGTACCAGACTATATTTATTTAAAGTAGATTACTGGAGATCCCCAGATAGATGTCAAATATGGGACTATCCGACTAACACATACCTCTAACTTTATTTATAACTAGCTCTTTGCTCGCTTGGCAGTTAATATATTTACTGATTATAACCCATTAATAAAGACTTTTATACAATCTTTTAACCCCTATTTCACTTCCTCAGGGGTAGGAATTTCCGAAACGCTTAAATACGTATCTAAACATATTTAATAAGTAGCCCATAAATAAAGTTTCATGTTTCTAACTTTAAAAAAATGACGATTTTCCATACAAACTTTCTACCACTTTTTCACCCCCTTAGCAGAAGAAATTCCGGAAACTCTAAAATACATGTCTACTCACTTTTAATAAGTAGCCCAGAAATAAAGTTTCACATTTCTAACTTAAAAAATGGTGATTTTCTATACAAACTTTTAACCCTTATTTCACTTTTTTATTAGTGGTGTCTACTCATAAAATCACCATACTCACCAATTTCATGACCTTATCTCGAACAGTTTTCACTCAGCGATGATGAATCAGTCAATCAGGACATGTTATCATCACTTGTAATATGAATTAACGTAACCGCCAATTGACGACTTTTCAGGAGAAGCCAAAAACTAATTAGCAAATAAGAAAAAGTGCTATAACTTTTAGTATGTCAATGTTATAATAACATTCTTTATGGTGACTTTCTTTAAATGGTGTGGTCTTTTAGCTAAATGAGGTCTAAAAGAGGCTGATGTTACGGTTTAGAAAGAATGGCGGTTACGTTATTTTTTTTCAAAATAGGCGAGTTACATTAAGACTTGTGAAGAAAACAAAAGAATCCTTTAAGGTATCTCACATTTGAGGTAAGAAATATTAATTTAAGAGACACAGTTTCCTGAAAATGGATTAATGTAACTAGAAATTAGTTATGGCACTTTCAAATCTATTCACAAGCAATAAGGTCTAACGTAGAAAAACTTCCTCTGTTGTAGTCATTTTGAGGCAGGGTTATGAGTAATGAACAAAATAGCTGGATAAGTGCGAAAACTGTAAGTTATGCTTAAAAACATAAAAACTTTAACTTTAAGCAAATAAAGACTATAAAACCTCTATAAATGTGCCATTATACAAAAAAATGGCATTGTCGGTTACAAATAAAAATTATATTGAACTAAAACAGCATTTTAGAAGTGAAAACTTCGTAAGGGGCGTTGCGTACTTTTTTTGGAATGGGTAAAAACATCTGAACTCGCATCATGACACATGACTTGATCGAAAATTCGTAAGACCGCGCAGGGGATTTTGCGCGAATGTTCGTGTTTTCATGTTTGTATACGATAGCTCATTAAAAGAATATTGTATTCTACCACATAAATAATAGTACTATCATACTGATAATTAAAGCAATTCTTGCAAAATTATTCCCTAACCTTTCCAAAATATCAAAAATACACAACGTTTATATTCAAGTTTTCACTTCTGCCAGCACTCTCGTAGTGCAACTCGTCGATTATTTTGCTTTTCCTTTTCCCTTTCCTTCAGCTTTTATTGAACCATTTGCTTTCCTATTTTGCGCTTTTTATTCGCTCCTTGTTTTATGGTCCCTGCCTTATTTTTTTCGGTGTCTTCGTGGCATTCGTCAAATTCGATAGTTTATTCTTTATAGTTTGATAATTCGTCTGATCCTGACCTTTCCCGCTTTCTTTTCTTTTCCCGGTTATTATTCTTGTGCCTTGACTTAGCCATAATTTAAAATATCCACCTTCGTCCTTCATTGTGTACTTAACTTGCCACTCATTTAAGTCTGGTATTTAAATCGAAGCAATTCTCATTTCTTTCAGTCTGAACTTTTTATCTATAGTAGTTTTTGTAGTAAATATTTCATGGACTATGTTTTCCCAATTTATGAAGTCTGCGAGGTCCAAGGTATTTGCGACATAAGGACACGGTGACTTTCGTGTTATTATCATCAAAGTAGGCCATAGTAATAGGCTCCACATAATAAGTTTAATAAACCTCTCGTTCTAGAACACTATGCATAGAATCGACCGGCATATACCTGTGTCCCGGTAGAAGATAGTTTACTTTTACAGATTCTGTATTAGTTCAGATGCTAGAAAGTATTTGAAAATCCTTAGCATCACTTTGTTTTTTTTTATCCCAACAAGAATCGAAATAGAAAAAAACATGTTTCAGTCCTTTTTTGTTTAGGTTGAGGAGATATTTATATAAAATTTCATTTTTTTCTCATTTCCTCTCTTTCCATCGTTTTCCATCGTAAAACAAAAATTATTATTGTATTTGATTCATACACAGTTAAGTAAATTACATACTTCCTGCTGTAGAAATGCAACATACTTTGGCCATGACGGGTATTAAGGACATTTTGGAGATCAAAACCAGCCATAGCTGTCTCGTTACCATTACCTAACATATCGCGATGTATTTTAGCACGTTTGTAACAGTCTTTTTTAGATGAAACATTATATTATGTAGATGACTCTTACATTAATGCTTTTTTTAACTTTTGTCAATATTTAGGTTTACGGATCCTTTTAAGTTAGCATAACAGGCAATTCTTTACAGTGCGTCGCAAAAAAATTAATGTAGGAGGCGTTTCTAAATGATGAGATGACTCTAATATAATTTTTTTTTCAATTTTGGTCAATGCAATAAATACGCACTCAGAAATTTGTCGTTACGTTATCTAGTATTAAGTAATTTATAAAAAATGAATTTTACATTAAAAAATACGGAATACTGAAAATAATGGCGTCATTTTGGTTAACGTACTCGAAATTTTTTTTGTGATAATGAAATTTTGATACCAGCAATTGACAGATCATCAAATTTACAGTCGAACTGCATATACTCCTATAACTCAATTTCGTAGTTTTGGCGGTTACGCTAATTCATATTACAAGCAACTTTATTTTATTAGTATAGATACATATCTTTCCTGACTGACCTATATCGGATCATGCTAAAACCCTATACTTACATATATTTCGTAGTGTTTTTAGAAAGGGCTGTAATTAATTTACGTATTTTTAAACGAGACCGTCATAATCAATTCTGGACATTAAAATGCTTTAGGTGTGGTTAGTATCGCCTCTGTGGTCTATCGGTCCAGCGCTGGGTTTGACTTTTTGATGACCCGGGTTCGATTTCCGAGTCGGGTTACAAATAAATATGTATCCATTTACAAATAAAAATAACGTTGCCGAGGATTGGATATGTGCCCAGTTTGCGATAGTTTGTCGCCTATCACTGTGTAAGTATTTTCGGCCTGTCGTGTGTTCCTTGGTAGTTCCTTTGTCTACCACTGTGTGTTAGTAATATGTGATTATTATGAAATGTTAGTATTCTTATTAAGATTTATTTTGAACCGTATACAACTAACTACTAATATTAGACTAAAACCTGCCAAATATTAAAAAAATGTTTATAGAAATGTACCCAATTTACGTGATTTATGCCTAAATGCCTGGATTCATCATGTAGAAAATATAACTCCTGAAAGTGCATAGGTAGGTATGTACATAAGCTACCTACAGGAAATATATCATATATAATGTTCTTAATTGTTGTTAGTTTAAAACACAACATGGAAAAGTCGGTAACTATTAAACGGTTAGTAAAAATATACACATAATGTTAAAATTTAAAAATGTTCAACAAATATTAACATTTTTTTTCTGTAATGTAGCTAAGAAACATCTTGATCACATCAGCTTTCAAACAAACAATCGAAATCGTTCCATCGGTTCAAAGGTTGGGATGGCGAAGACAAACACACACACACACACACACACACACACACACACACACACACACACACACGCACAGGGAAATACACATCAAATGTATGATACCTACTCCTATTTTAGCTGTGAGGGTCAAAAAGTAATGAATGGTAAGTCTTTTAAACAGCTACATTAAAATGACGTCTGTAATAACTGAAATTTACTGATTCGAGAGATACATCGGATTCGAGAGTAACCCTAAACATAATCCGTGTTATTAACAAACAAAGGCAAAAGTTTGGTTAATATTGTAGAATATAGTCTATATCACAATGTACTAAAGACTATAATAGCAGGTTGAATCTTAAAGTACTTAAATCTATGCTTTTTTTATGATACTGGAAGGCAAACAAGCAGACGGATTTCCTGATTGTAAGAAGCTTTCGCCGCCTAGATTCACCAAAGGTGTTAATGGTGCGTTGCCAAACTGAGGCCGGGATGTTAGGCCTCGAACAAAAGTAAGTTTACCAGCTACCTTACCCTCCAAACTGGAACGCGTCATGACGTTATGGCGGAAGGAATAAGTAAGGCGGTGGTACCAAACCGGGTGAGTCGCTGCAAAACTCTACCACCCAATCCGATGTCACGGTGTTAGTAACAGTAAGCCCATGCTCGCCTTTTACCTTCTACTGGCGGGTCGGAAGGCAGCTAGTCTATTCTGCAAAGGAGCCTGAACCAACACGGGGAAAAAATGTTTACAAATAAGTCGGCATGTATCTATATATTTTAATCCGTCAGTGTATTCATGTAAATGAGATAAAATGAAAGTACAATTTTAAAATGACTACAAAAAAATAAAAAAATGGACTGTACAAAAGACTACTTTGAAGTTACTTTTTGTCAAGAATTTACTGTTCGTTTATTGTAAAAGTATCTTCACGCCCATATCCCCGAAGTGGTAGGCAGAGGTACAACCAAGGCACCCACGACTAGCCGAAGATACTAAGTCCCACAATGTGATAGGTGGCAAGCCTATCGCCAACCGGGCACAATTCCAATCACGACCAACATTTTTTTATTAGAAAATTGGAAAAATCCAATTTTCTTTTTGTTGGCCGTCCCGGGATTCGAACCCGGGACCTCATGCAGTCAAGTCCAACACTCGGACCGCTAGACCACAGAGGCGATTGTATCCAGTATGATTTTGAAGTGGGTTACTGGGTTCATTGAAATGGTTGTTTGCCCATCTGTCAATATAGACTTACAACTGTCGCTGTCGATTTAAGCCTAATATAAAGATCTGAACTAATATTTGTTCTTCCGTAAATATCTAAATACGAGTAAGATACAGTAACATATACAACAAAACTTGATTAAGTTCACAAGAAAGATAAGAATCGCGGAAATGAGAAATGGTTGTTTACTGTCTCTGTTTTTGAAGTGAAAACTTCTTTAGCGGCGTTGCGCACTTTTTTTGTAATGGGTAAAAACTTCTGAACTCGCGTCAGGACACGTGACTTGATCGAAAATTTGTAAGACGGATGGAGAGTAAACAGCCGGCGCAGTGTATGAGAGGAAGTATCCCCCTCTCTTGCTACGGCGCGGCGCTGCGAAAATGTATGCCTGGGCCTGCTTATTCGTTTAGACGGCGCAGGGCGCTTGCGCGAAAGTTCATGTTGCCATGTTTGTGTACGATAGCTCAATAATTGAATATTGTATTCTACCACATAAAGTACTTTTATACTGATAATTAAAGCAATTCGTGCAAAATTATTTTACAACACAACGTTAATATTCAAGTTTATTCTTAATCTTACATGAAAAACTACTATTAAAAAAACTTAAATTAACCCAAATGGGCTTATACTAAATAAATGGTCAAATAAAAAAAAAACCCGGAGAATACAAAATAGTTATTCTGTTAATCCTAACATAATATTATGTAATAAATAATATGTATTTTTGGTCAAATTATGCAAATTGCACTAACTCCAAATTAAGCAGATCAAGTTATGCTTGTGTCATGGAAGTTAGTGAAAGATGCTATTAATAGAAATATTTTAATAGATACCAGTAAAAATTTACCCTCCCAAAAATGCTTTGTCCCGTCGGGAATCGAACCCGAGCTTCGCGGTTGATCCTTAGAGTTAAGCGTGTATGTTAGCCTCTTGGCTGACGAGGCGGTCTTATAAATCTAGAAACGTCACAAAAATAAATATAATACAAATAACTAATGATTTTTTGAACCAATGAATGAATAGGAACAAAACAGTATACAGAATCTTATCTCAATAACCTATATGGCCTATTTTTGGTTAGGCATTTGTCCATATAAATATACAAAATATTAAATTATCCTTTTAATTCCCACTTTAAAGTAATTCGTGTGTGTGTAAGAATGTGTAATTAAGTTTGAAAGGTTTCAGATATATACGAGTATAAATAGCTCATTGCAAAAATAATACAATTTGTTGGTTACAATATGGAGTATTTTAAGAGAAAACTTCGTGTGCGGGAAAATCGCCTTGAGCCATTTGAACTTCATACGTTTTCACACAATAGTTCTCGTATATAAAATAATTTTAGAAATTATCGCCTCTGTGATCTAGCGGTTTAGTTGTTGGATTGGCTGACCCGGGACGGGTTCGATTCCCTGGTCGGGCAACAAAAAAAATTGGGGTTTTTCCAATTTTCTAATAAAAAAATGTAGCTCGGGATTGGATATGTGCCCGGTTGCCGATAGGCTTGCCACCTATCACATTGTGGGACTTAGTGTCTTCGGCTAGTCGTGGGTGCCCTAGTTGTGCCTCTGCCTGCTTCTGAGGGGATATGGGCGTGAAGATACTTTAGCAATTATATTTTTATCACTAGGTAATATTTTTAGTATCCGGACCTATTTAATTTCTATAGCTAATAAGTTTTCATGATACGTTTACCATTTTGTTACAGTAGAAGAGGGTACAAGGTACAAAGTTAGACACTACGTAAAATTACGTCAATACGAAATATCTTAACATTTTTGGTTATAATTATAATTAATTTGCTTAAAAATGAAAATATGTATCATTAATGTTTTCTCCGAGTTGGTCCGGGCTCCTTTGCAGAATAGACCATCTGCCTTCGAGTGCCAGGCAGCTCGTAAAAGGCGAGCATAGGCTTACCGTCACTAACAGCATGACATCTGTCTAGGTGGTAGAGTCTCGCAGCTACTCGCCCGGATTGGTACCACCGCCTTATCTATTCTTGCCAATATAACGTCAGTGCTTGCTATTGGCTTGTTCCAGTACGGAGGATAAGGTAGCCGGTATACTTACTTAAGATCAAGTTCTAGCATAACGGCCTCGGTTTGGCAACGCACCATTACTACCTTTGAAGTCTCTAGGCGGCGTAAATTTCTTATATCAGGAAATCCGTCTGCTTGTTTGCATTTTTCAACTTGTCGATTTGGGCTCTTTATTTATTTTTATATTTATTTGTAGACCACAATTTATATTTTCCCATCAGGAGAGCCGTGTGCTTATTCGTTGTCTTGCTTTGTTATCCAAAATCTGTCTACGGATATGAAAGAGAGAAAAAGTAGCAAGTAAACACCTTAGATGTTACACAATATAGCCACCATATCATCAGACATCATATTAGTTATTGGTGCCGATTTTGTTGTGTCACCGCTAAAGCTAAACTAACTTAAAAATTTTCTAATATTAGCGTAAATTTAGAGAAATGGTATTCCGTTGTCACCCTAGTTCTAAAATTTCTTTCTAATTTGACAGTATTAAGACGGCGATAAATTGAATAGATAGTGATGTCCTTGTGTTTACACGTGAATTACATTCTGTTATCGATAATGGGTAACAGAAAGAATGAAACAGAAATTACTTGAAAACGAGTATTATTTCAAGTACAATTATGTATTTACTAATCTATAAATAAGTTTTATTGAAAATGAAATTCAACCTGTCTTTGTTTTCGCTTCCCAACGTCAGTTTTTAATAAATTAATAACGACATGGCTGTATAATTTAATGTCTTTGTCGATCATTGTCAAGTCAATCGAACGAAAATAATATAACCTATTCCTTCTATTACAAATTGTAAAATAAAACAAAATACTTTATTTTAGTTGTAATACATATACGTCTTCTGTTTTTACTTAAAAAGAAACATACATACATAATTAAAAAGAAATGAAAAGAAGTTTATTATAAAGTTTTTATTGAAATACTCCACAGTAATTAACAATTTGGAAATTGTTGAAACAAAAGGTTTGTTGTATTTGGGACTTCATATGTTTAGAGGTTTTTTAGTGTTTTATCTTAATTCATGTTTATTTTTCAGGTAATGAAGCAGATATCCTGTATTAGAATTTACGAAAAGTTTAACCAAACAGTAGATTAATAAGAAGCTCAGCAAAACTTTATCATCTAGACAGAAGTACAACATGCGAGTTAAAGTGTCCTAAAACATGAAAAAATACCAAAGTCTGATAATTTTAGCTAAGTTGAATAAAAAAATCTACAAGGTCTTATAAACTCCTGATCTGAGAGTGATTTTTGAGTTGAGGGAGATTGGTAATTTAAATAAATTAAGGTGCATTATAAAATTACAAAATCCAACATTTATGACAAATAAAAGTTACCTTAAAACCAAATCAAACTTGAAGAATTGAGTCTATTGAAACTGGTTGAGACAGGGTTAAATTGAAAGTAGTGGGATAGTAAGACATGCACATATTATTTAAGGATTGGTTTCAGATGTTACATTATAATATGTATAAATAAGAGTAAAATAGGATATATAGGTATAAACCTATCTGTGTGTCACTTGGACTGAAGATTCTTCAATGACGGTGATGTGTAGTAACTCAGTCTTTTCTTTTAATATAAAATTATGTTATTGTATTATAAAAGTGAGAAATTCAGTGATGTTTTTTAAAACTCAGTGAATGTATGTTAGGTGTATTTAAGTAATAAATCGGGTATGTAATTTTGTGTTTTAAAGTAAGTATATTTTTACATTAAGTAAGAAAAACTAAAAAGACACCTAAATTCAGTTGCATTTTGAAAATTGTTAATGTTTTTATCAAAAAATCCAGTTATATAAATAGTCTATGTATAAAATAATTTGATAAAATTTTAGATGTGAGTTAGCTAACTTTGATTTTTAAGAAACTGTTTTTTATGTACAATAGACAATTCAGCTATGTTATTACATAGATAAATTACATAAAATAATTTAAAAGATACTTTACAAATTTTCACCTAAAACCTTTCACATTCTTTACCTTTCTTTTACTTACTTTTTCTCTCTTACTTGTAATAATATGGTTGCTTTTATAATACTCATACACAGATTTCTGTCATATCGAGGTAACCATTAGGCCCAATGCCTCTGCCTCTAAACAGCATGCATGCATGCAATGATTTAAATAACATCTATGGTGTCTATAAGACAAAGTTTTTTCTGGAGAGCTAAGTGCTTAATACCTAACTTAGTAACAATTATAGATGTAAGTTTTATAGAATTATAATTAATAAAGAAAACATTTGGATTTTAAGAATTTATTAGGTACTAAATCAACAAAATATAAAGAAAATTAATAACTGCATACCAAGCAGTAGCATCAAAGTTGTCTGAAAAAACCCAAGAAGAATACCTTTAATATGAAATTGAATTTTGTAATAAATTTTTGACTATGTTCCTTCCTGTTATTTTTATATTGCCTCTGCTAAATGACGAAGACGTGAACATCACATGAATATTGATCTGAGTATGTCTGGAGTTGGTGGCAAATAGTGATCTATCAATACAAAATACCACACAAAATTGTTAATACTTTAACATTTTGCCTATAATTCTTGAAGATAGGAATATCTATTTTGTCCACATGACTTAGGATGTGCAGGTCTGTTAAGACTCACATTCAACTTCCATAACAAAAATGTGACATACACATTTTTTTTGCTTTTCCAACTGATTAAATTATATACTTTCTATTAGTCTCAATAGAAATGTCAAGAATGTTTTTCTTAAATTACTAATAAATGTTGCTTTTCAGTACACACTTTGGATTCTCCTGATGGTAAGAGACAAATGTGGCCCCTAGACACCATAAATGTTACATTAAATGTGCGTTGCTGTCCTGTAGCTGGAATATTAAGGCTTTTGTGCAAGTATACAGGTAACCTTACCGTCTGGACCAGAAAATAACAAGCCATTATGGTGGCAGTGGCAGGTAACTGGGCAAGTTGCTGCACAGCACTACATCACTTCATCTTGTTGAAAATAATTTGTGCTCGCCTCTTATGAGCTGCCTGGTACAGAGGCACCTGGTCAATTCAACTCTACAGATCCAGACCAACCCAATGTAATATTTTTGTTAATGAGGTGCCTCTGAATCGCTGTAATGTGTGTTAAACCAGGGAAATTTGGGTTCAAAGATATTACTTGGGCTT